>BMAV01019946.1:3230-47376 GCA_019973955.1 Trichonephila inaurata madagascariensis
CCCCCCCCCCCCCCCCCCCCCCCCCCCCCCCCCCCCCCCCCCCCTCCCCCCGTTCCCCCCCCTCCGCTCCCCCTCCCCTGACACAGGCGTGTGTTCAAAAAGAACTGAAAAATACTACAACTCATTTATAATAACTCGATATGTGATCAGTAACGCCTGTATAAGACAATCGCTAACTTAAGAGATTTAACAGATCGATTTCTCATGCTACTGTGTTTGTTTATAAAAATTTAAGGGAATTTAAATGAGGATTGTTAGCGCGTGTCAGAGCATTTCGGGGGTAGAAATTTTACAAGCACTACACTTGGAAGATTGCATCATAAATTAGAAATCCGAAAAAATATTAACTCTCCGACCGAGAAAGGTCCTGAAAATCACACACACACAAAAAAAATTTAGGAAACGTGACCATTAACGCGACCGACAGTAATCGTACGTGATAAACATGAAACATTGTCTCAAATTAATACCGAGTGCATTGTTGTGGCATCATTAAATATCAATGTGTGCTTTGTACGAAGATCTCTCTTTGTGATATAGGCTTTTGGATTTAAAATCCATTTTCATACTTTGGATGAATGCTAGAGAAATGCTTAGGCTGATCTGTAACATCAATGAACTGTCGTCAAAAGGATATACATTATTTGATCTGTTGTCGCGTTTCCAGTAGTATAGGGATGATAGATATGCATAGGTGCATCTGAGAAGCTAAGACCATGCATTCAATGCATTCAACAGGCAACCACTCAAACTGCTGTAGCTCCTGCGCTGTATTCCAGTGACGTCTTAAGGGAACACGGAAAGATTAATGCAAAAAATTTTAATTTAAGGATTTTCAAAATTTTTTAGGTTGCCTCCTATGTGTGTATACTATGTCAAACAGGTTTTGTGCCCAAAATTTTATTAAAAAAATAGCCATTTAATTTTTTAAGGAAAAAAACTTAAAATTTGTGAAGTGATTTTAAACTGCTACTCCTCCTACAAAAATTTACGTACACGCATGAAATTTGATTTACAAGTAGGTCAAACCTATGTTTAACAAAAGTTGGTATGGGTTTTGCGATAACGCGATTGCTATTCGTACAATACTTCTTTTTATGAATGCTTACTGAAAATTCCTTAAAAAATGTATAAATTCTGAGTTCAATTATTTTTTTAAAAAATAAGTATTGCTTTGAAAAATGCATACCAACTTTTGTTACATGTACTATTAGCAATGAGTAAAAAAAATTCAAAGCATTAGGCTCAATAGAAAAAAAACCTTAGCATTTTAAATGAAGACAAACTAGTTATTTTATCTTTCTCAGATAAGTAAGTTTAAAGTTTTGATTTGTGTCATGGGGCATGTGAATAAAAATGAACGTAAAAGCTATCATAATTCTGCATTTTTTAAGTTTAGAGCTTTCAAATTTTGTGAGGTTATAGTACAGTTATTACAAATAATTTAGGCTAAAAAAATTAGATTTGATTTTTTGACCGATTTTTGTCAATTGAATCGTATTGAGTCCCCTTACGATTTCTTTAGGTACTGGATCCCTACTTAAAAGAAGATCCCACCTGCGACGTGTATTTCCTGCCATGTCGTGTTGTGGAAGTTGTGTGTGTTCGAGTGAGATTTGAACGAAAACTAGAGATCAAAACTTCTATTTTTAGTTCTTCAGTGTATATATTTCAAACTACACTGATGCTCTCTCTCTCTCTCTACTTCTAACATTATCTCATTCCTCCATAATAGATAAATACATTGGCGAGAGAAATAATATTTTTAATTTTATCGTCATTTTTAAAAACAAATATTTCAAGGATTCTCTTTCAATGTACAATACATTCAGAGTACTTCAGTATCATCAAATACATTCTATCTTTATTTTCTAATAGTTTTCTCAAGCCCTCACTATAATTAATAGTACAAAAATTATTTCTAGTGTGATTAAAGATTTTTTTTAACCTGAGGTTACAAAACATCTTTATATGACAAAGAATTATAAAAATAATCCTAGAAGTATAAAATCTTTTCATATTATTATTAAACAATCCAAGTTTATAATAAAAAGTAATAATGAAAAGTTTCTCATCTAACATTAAATCTCTATCCTAAATGAATTCTTTTCCAACATTGTACTCTGGTTTTACTAAACAATGCAAATTTATTACAGAGTTTATGAAACATTTTCACCTAATATTAATTCTTTTTTCCTAAATTAATTCATTTTGTATCAACACTCGTTTTTCTATACTCAATAATAGTTTTTTTTTCTTCAATAGAAATAAATAATAAATTACAATGAGACATTTATATTTCGCACAGAATTTCCTTAATTTTTAAAAATGTTTATAAAATAATTTATTTCACATTGAATTATGCAAACGCTGAGGAAGTAAAAGTTCAATTTTAATTTCATTTTTTAGAAATTTACATTAATTAAAACAGTTAAAAGACTTGTTTGGATATAGTTATAGAAAACCCCCAGAAAATAAAATGAAGTTGCATTTATTTTGTTTCACAATCAAATAGAAAAATCAGTCAATAAAAATTAGAAAAACTACCTAAAATAACATAATGGGATATAAAAGTTTTAAAATATTGCTAAAATAATGGTCAAAAATATTTTTAAAACATGAAAACCGAAGGAATAATATCAGTACATGGTTATTTCGAATGCAAAACGAATGCATAATGAAACAATTTCTAATAAAATGATAGTTCATTTTCTCAGTGTCTGAATATATATATATAATCCGATATTCTAGGAAACAACGCAATCACCATTCCATACGATACACTGAAGTTATTTGACAATCAAAAGTACCTATTTCATTTCAAATTTAAATTTAATTTTCGAGAGAGCTCAATTCTCTAGACACTTGCACAAAGCCTTAAAATGTTAAGCCTCCAGTGAACATGGCAGAATTTGGCAAGCCCTTGAGTACATAATATGCCTTCGATTACCTTATGAACAGCCTTTTGCTTGCTTTTCATGCAACATTTTGTCCACAAGCCGAAATGACCCTCTTCTAATCCACCCTCCCGACCTGTGATCACTTTACCACAGAAATCTTCTAATGAATAATGCACCGGTAAGAGTCTCAACGCTTGGAAGGGTATTAAAATTTCGATTCTAAGGAGGGATTAGGTCCTGGACAGCTCTCCGGGTGTTACGAAATTTTACATAAATATTTGATGATAAACTTTAAACCTAGAGCCATCTCCTTTTAAAAGATGTTATTCGTGATTATGATTGAGTTTGATCACCGATGCGGGAAAATTAAAAAGAATAAATTTTGAAAATTGAAAACGTAAAAGACAAGATAAGATTGGAATATTGATTACAACATTCGTACTGAATTATAAAGCCATTTTAATTATGTCTTTCCTTAGATGTCGAATCAATACTTAAAGAAGCTGATCACAGATTATATGTGAATATTTCAAACCGTTTCTATTTATTTGGTAGCCTAGCATCGGATTCCAGACCGGAAGGCCTGGGTTCGATGCCCGATGCCACCAAATACCCACCGAGTACACACGGAGTACGTGCTCGTTAAATCAGTGGGTCCTTAAATCTTGTGGGCTGAATCACGAGTGCTGGGGACTGGAGATTATTTCCCTCCCCTTTAGTTCCATGTCTAAATTATGGAGGTAGTGTTGCCATCTATCGTCCCTTTGGGGAATTTCGCCGAGCTAATTCGTACTGTCACCTGTATGGTACTCAAGGCCAACTACAGGGTATGTCTAGCCCCTTGCCTGCCACGATGAATTTCGTGGGCCTCGTTCTGACTACGTCAGACAGGTGGCATTAGCCACAACAACATTTATAACTCCGTAGAATGGCCCAGGTAACCTAGTGATTATTGTTAAGTATTCGTAGTCGGCGTGTGGGGAATTTTAGCCCTCGTGCCACTAAAAACCCACCGTACAGAAAGGGTGAAATCTGTCGAGTTCCAATGTCCTCCTGTCCTCCAGATGCTCACAGATAAACTGCTATATAATAAACGCTCATTCACTCTTATAACTCTTTAGTTATACTTAGAAATGAAAATTCATATGAGTACTGTTGTTGTTGTTTAAAACAGTATAATGCGCTTGGATAAATATTTAAAGAAAATTCCTTAAAAATTTTGCCTTAGAAGATTATATAATAGGGTGGTTCAAGTGAAATACAAACTAAGACAGTGACATAGAGAAAATTCGGTATTCAGCCATGAAATGGGAATGGAGCTGAGCTGGTCATATGACGAAACCATGGCGCATGCGTGAATTTCAGGCACAAGTATAAACGATGTGATGCTATGTTCGATGTGCAGGATGCGAGAATTCAAGTGAACTGTGTACGATAAATACTAGTGCAGGGGTACTCAACCCTTTTTTCGACCGGGCCACAAACATATGATGTCTATTTCAGGCAGGCTGCAACAAAAGGATTAATGGGAGAGGGGGGCTATAAGACACAAAATATTTAAAATGTGAAAAATTGCTCAAAATATTAAAACTATCTCATTTTTAGATTTTATTTTTTTTTGTCTATATTTAACTTCATAACTCCAAACACTTATAAAAAAATCGGTTTTACGCATTTGTTATTGAGTTATAGTGTAGTTTCGATGTACTTTCATCTATGATCCCAAGCCTTTTGTTAACATTGTGCTGTCATACAAAAAAAGCTGCCATGCACTACGATAATTTATTTATTTTTATTTTTTTCGTTTGACAAAGCCCCGTTTAATTTTATTGCAAACATTAATTTATCAAGTACAATATGGTAGCGAAGAGTTTTTGCTAAAATCCAGACTGAAATCAGTACTTTTTGCTTAAAATTAATCAAGCTGACATTCGTGCATTTTTGTGTCAAATTTATTTAAATAATTTTTCTGAATTTATTAAAACAAAAAATTCTTTTCAGAACGAAAGATCATTTTATATTTTAATGGTTGACAAAAGTAAGAAGTACGGATCTTATAACAACAAAATACTGAAAAACTAAAAGTCATCTCACTAAAAAGGTAAAAGATTTTATCAGAAAAAATACTTGAATTTTCTTTTGCAAAGGGCCATGACCGGGCCACTCAGAGAAACCCAGTGGACCACATGCTGCCCACGGGCCGCAGGTTGAGTATCGCTGCTCTAGTCCCAGCAGAAGTGTATGATGCACATGTCCAAGCAAGTACAGTATGAAATTATTAAATATCTGCGCTATGTATTGTTACATTTCACAAAATTTTCTAAAGCCTAATATAAAAAGGCGACCAAGCGAATTGTAACAAGTGTAATTTTGCTATATACTCTTATATAAATAATAATCTGAATTAAAATAAGTAACATATATATTTCATATTAATTGAAAAGTCATTAAAAAATTTGTAGTTATTAATCCCAGTTTGATAGTAACAACTAGTATTTTTATGAAGCTTAATTACAATAAAAGTGATAAAAAGATATTTATTGTGTGGTTTCAAATATAAGTCGACAGTGCCGAGAATGCATTTTTTCTTCAAAATCATTTTCAAAATTCAATATCCATATATAAGCCGAACTGAAGAAAAAGAATCTTTAATTTCAAAACATGTCACCATGTGGACGAAGATGTTGTCAAACGGGTAAAGTATTTTCCAATCTACCCTCTGTAAAATAAAAAACCATATACAAACGATGATAGTTTTATTTCTCGCAGCCCCATCTGAAGCTAACACATTTATTATCTTGTACACGTCTGTGCTTGTCCTACTTTCAACGTCTTTACCACATTTTTTTTAAAAATGAATTGGAAGAGAAGTTTGTATACTGTACGGGATCTTCGACCGTTGCATGATGATCATATGCAGTAAGACATCCCAGGATAGTAAGTGAGAGAGTCGCACGTCTCTCTCTCTATATATATATTGGCGTCACACCATAAAGTTGCACGAGGGCTATTGGCGACGGACTCGTAATTTCGAACCATGATCAAGTGACGAGGACGGCTCCGGCGCTGGCGCCCTCCTCTCCTAACTTTCAGAGCACACCAACCAAAGGATGTTTGAACCTAGACATATTTAACGTGCATCGGCCCCAACTACACGGTGGGACCCCATGGACAGCCAATGAGAGTCGTGTTCCTCATTTGCCATGAACCAATGCGAAAGCAGTAACTCAGTTCTACATTATGTAATTAAAGTCATCTTCATGAACTAACTTTTTCGAATTGATTGGATCAGCTAACACCCCAGCACGAAAATGCCCTCTTCGTTTAACATGTATGGGATTCTTTCAACAGATATTCCACTTCATTCAACAGGACGGCTGCGGTAGCCGAGTGGTATAGGTATCGGATCGTGGCTTGCCTTGTCACGAGTTCGAGCCCAGTACCACTACCTTACCCACCGTGTAAGGCAGCGATGCACGTTAAATCTATCGAGAGCTGAAACGTCCTCCCGTTCGTGTGGTGTGGTAGTTAGGAGAGGGGGGTGCCAGCTCAGGTATCGTCCACGTCACTTGACCATGGTTCAAAATTACGTGATACGTCACCAAGAGCCCTCGTGTGAGAGAAGAGCTGAGCTCAAGAGCTGAACAGTGCGACGTTCAATTCAATCAATCAATTCAATCAAACTTCATTTAACAGATATGGGATTAGGGGCCGCAAACTGCCAGTATTTCCACAACTGTCACCGAAAAAATTTACACAGTGGGTCTTCAGTGGCACTAAGCTCGAACTCTTAATACGCCAGCCATGAATCAGTGACCTTGACCACTAAGTTACCATGGCCAGTAAGATATGCCAATGAAAGTATAAATGAATTTTACGAACTACTCGAAAACTTTTTTTCTGACAATGATGCTGAAACATTTATGTGATTTTTTTCTTTTTAAATAAAAATTCCATTAGAAACCTCCAAAAAGCTTTTTAAAAAATTAAAACCTCTTGCACATGGCTAACCGGAAAAAAAAAAAAATTTTTTTAAATATTAATTCTAAACATTGCTTTTTCCGAGATCAGCGAATCCGTATATGAACTAATTCTTACTTGAACATTAAAAAATTTCAAAATGCCTCGGCTGATACACGGAAATATACGATACTTATTTCTGTTAGCCTTCCCAAAGCAGCTCTTATTTGATCATTAGCCAGAACTTTGTTTCTAATTAATTTTTATTTCTCTGTTTCTTTAAAAATATTGAAAAAAAAAAGTAAAAGTTATATTTTAAAGTTACGATACTGTTCACAAAAAAATTACAATTGTTTTCGAACGTCTCTCATTTCAAAACGTCTGTCTTTATGGCTGAATTTTTAAACTTTGCCCAAAAAGCTTTTTAATCACTAGTCCTTTTTAAATGTCATCGTTCAAAATGTGGGATGAAAACATATAAAAATAGTTTGACAGGTTTTATTTCTTTCCCGAAAGAAAAATTCGTAGGAACTTCTTTTTCTTCTCTTTCCGCGTGGGTTTGGGCTTTTATAAATCGATTAAAGATAAATGGAAAAGTTCAAGAAATTATTTGAATTGGAAGATATTCTGGTGGGAGTTTTGTTCCAAAATGAATTCTAGAACACCAAAGAAATAACTTCCTTCACTTTTAAAAGTTTGATTTGGATAAATATTCACGTTACATTTTTCTAATTCAAAAGAATATCTAACTAGACGATAATTTATAAAAGTTTAAGTCTCAATTTTAAGTGTATTTTGTATAAGAGATAAATTCCTTATCGATCAATATCATACATTGAAGAGAATCATATTCATGCAATGCTACATGCACTGTCTAGTAGCCTTTAATACTAAAAAATTAATATATTTATATAAAAATCTGAAATGCATATTGTGTACAAAATAAACTTTTATGTAAAGATGTTATATTTTTAAGAGCTGTCTTGTGTGTGTAACTTTTTGAGTAATATAAATCAATACGCATATAGATTAGAATAATCACAGTAAAATCCGGTGTATTACGCGCACCTATACTTCCAAACTACTATTTTTTAGTTTTCAGATACACATATATTCACTGTATAATGCGCACCCCCTTTTTTTACGAAGAAACCTGAACTGTAAGCGTGCTATGTTCTTATGTTTTGAAGTCATTAATTCGAGGTATTATACCAAGCTTTAAAAAGAAATAGTATACTTCTAGAAGTACAACTTTTTAGTTCGAAAGGCAAGTCGTTTCTTTTAAATAAACAGTGTTTTGATACATGTAGAAGCAATTTTTTTTTTTACTAATCTATTTTTTCAATTCCTACACTCACACTCTCTCTATATATATTTATTTATTTTTTTGTTTATTTATTTATCTTGGCGGAATTTTCAATCGTTAATAAAATACATTTTAAAGCGCTCAATTGAGTTGAAATCTTATATGCATGATTATTTTGGATGACAATGTAATAATTTAATTATAATTAATACAAATTAACTGATTAAAACTAATTATTTAAAGAATTACAAATACATCTACGTTGGCATTATTTTTGGCTACTTGTGTCGAAACTTGAAAAGGTTTTTTGTCATATTTTGAGCCCTTATTTGAGTTGAAATTTTCTACACACTTTTGTTTTGGGTAAAAATACGATAATTTAATAATAATTAATTAAAATTAATTTACCGAAACTAATTATTTAAATAATTACAGATACAGCCACGTTGATTCCATTTTTAGCGACTTGAGTCAAAACTTTACAAGATTTTTTTTCTTACGTTTTAAAGCATACAGTTGAACTGAAATTTTATATATACGAATGATTTGGATGACAATACGATTCTTTAATGATAATTAATAAAAATTAATTATCACTTAATGTTGTGATTCTGTCCTATGTATATACATATTTAGATTGATTGTAACCATTTAATAAAAAGTAGCTAAAATAAATTTTTCTTTGTTGATATAAGTAGGAATTGACTTTAAAAAAATGTTTATTACTTATTTTTATGGCTCTCATTTTTATACCCGGAGCGTATAACACGCACCTGTAAATTCCGATCTTATTTTTTGAGTTAAAATGTCGCGCTATACGCCAGATTTTATGGTATATTTATATCTCCGATTCAGAAGTATTAGAACAATGCGCTTGTAAGTTAAATACACAACACTAAATCTAATATTTACCAATGTGGTATCTTCATTACGATTGACCATATGCTAAACCAAATTATACATCGCTGCTATCTATCATGTCACCATGGAAACATACAACACATTTTGGCCAATTAGTGTACCAAAACTATTCCAAACCACCAAACCTCTAACTTAGAATATTATTCGAAATTTGTTAGATTTCAAACCCGTGCTCATTAGGGCTAGCAATTCTACATTTGTGATTGCCTAGTGACCGATTCAAAGGATACAAAACGGTCAGTTAAGTTAACATTAAATGTATAATTAATGGATTATTGAGGTGGATTTCTGATTTCGGATACATGAGAAATGTACAGGGAATAAATTCCACATATACAGCTGAGAATTTCTTTCTGTACTAAATGCCGTATATTGCAAGTGCAATTTATAGCAGTTTATGCCGTAACAGAGTGGTGGATTAGGATTAATGCATGAAGGAAGCTGATGATGAATGGGGATTTTGCCATGGGAAAGGCTTAAAAGTAAGTTTAGTTCTCGATCAATCATTCCAGGCTAGTTATAAAGTTTACAACGTATGGTAAAGTTCCAATTTCCTTATACAGTGAAATCGCTTAACTCGAAACTGAGGAGGACTGAAATATTTGTTCGCGTTAAAATGATTTCGTGTTAAAGGGTATTGCAAAAAAAAATCATGTATGCAACATACCGTAAAATCCGGCTAAAATCGCGCGCTTTTAACACAAAAAATAGCATCAAAGTTCAAGGGTGCGCGTTATGCGCCGAGTATAAAAATAAGAATTATAAAAATAAAATAAAGCATAAGAAAAATTTTACTTCTACACACAATGAAATGCTTTTTATTTAAAAGCAATATCACATGCCTTATATATAAACTTTAAAAAAAGCATTGTAGTTCTAGAAGTATGCCATTTTTTCAAAAGTTTGGGATAATACCTCGAATAAATGGCTTCAAAACATAAGAGCATTGTATACTAACACTTCTGATTTCTTCGTAAGAAAGGGGGTGCACGTTATACGGCGAATACGACCTAAGAATTAAAAAGTGCAGCTTGAAAGTATGGGTGCGCGTTATAGGCCGGATTTTACGGTGATTAAGTTATTTAAATTTTAATTTATATGCATTCATTTAATAAATTAAAAATCATGTATTTAATGAAACAAAGACATCCACATTGAAATTTAATGTAAAATTTGTCATGGTTTTGTAAAACAAAGCATTGTTTGGTTCTTAGAAAATAATTTGAAATTTTTCTTTTAGTTGCGTTTTATAGCATCAAATTGTCAACAAATTGTTTCATATCATCCACTTTGTCATTCATTTCACCATTGGAATGTGCGTCTAAATAGTTGCGTATACTTTTCATGACGCTTCTCATTTTGGATAACGCGGGATCAGGAGCTACTTTATACATCTCATTTTCGTTGTCGGAATCTGCATCAGTAATATTTTTTTGAGCTTTGAACAAACTCCAAAACGTCTTTGTCAGCCATAATCGGGGCTGTACACACATTATCTTCATCTACTGCAGCGAATTCTTCAGATGATGAGCCTGTGTGGCTGGTGTTTTCGTTATTTTTTCATTCCCAGCAGGGAAATCTTTTCGTGTTAAGAGGGAAAAAATACATGAAAATACGTAACAGTTTGTCGGGACCGTTGTATTATTTCGTGTTAACCGATATTTCGTCTTACGCGTGTTGGCTTCAAACGTAGTTCACTGAAGTTAAACATACTGGCGTCCAAAATTAAGGATACAGACACAAAAAGGCATTATCTTTGCATATAACTTTTTTTTAGATAAAAGTTATATATCTTGCCAATCATGTTTGAACATACATTCCTCATACTCTGAGAATAATTATGCTAACCAATAAAAACAATACTCTTGTAATATGCAAATTAGATTTAAAAAATTGTAAAAAAAACGCTATGGAATAATTAAAAACTGAATGTCTTATAAGGAATGTGGCTCTCCCTTATTGATACACAGACTACATCTCCCTTATTGATACACAGACTACACAACGAGCTCTCATGATACAAATTAACTTGTTAATTTCATCTCGTACAACAATCCCTAATCTTCTGTATGCGCTTATTGTAACGTCCGGCTTGTGTTAGGAAGGTATTGACATCCAGTAATGACTCTTCCTAAAGCCTCCCGAACATGCTCGATAGGATTTAGGTCAGGAGATTTTGCTGGTCATTCCATTCGACAAATACCCTCTTCAAGAAAGTCTTCGACAAGATTAGCTCTATGCGGCCTCGCAGTATCGTTCAAAAAAAATAAACTCCTGAACAATTGCTCCTCGGAACAGTCTCACGGGAGATTCAAGAACTTCCTCTTTATATCGCTTCTCAGTAAAAGAATCCGCTTTAAAAATGTGTAGCGATGTACGGCGGTCTAACATAATGCTTCTCCGAAGCAGAGCTAGATACAAAGACAAAGCTCAACTGAGCAAAGAGAAGCTGATACAAGCTCCAAATATTTTTCCTTTTATTTGGATAAAATCAATTAAAATAGAATGAGAAAACCACATGCATGCCTATATCAATTTTAAAAAAACAACGTAATTTTTTTTATCAAAATGTAAACTCACACTCTGTAAGTATTTTACGATATCCCTTTTGTGTGAATAAAACTGCTCAAATTCCTTAATTTTGAACATAAGAATCAAATTTCTTAGCATAATAAGAATGGAAATCTAAACTCCGGTTCATTGCAAAGCGAATGGTAACTTTTATTTCCTTAGTAGAAATTTCATTCCAAACAATTCTCAATTACCTTAACAACGACGCAACTGTAATCAATCATCCGAAACTTTGATTCAAAAGGATTTAATTTTCTGCTCCCGAAGTCGTTTGTATTAAATGAATATTTAAGGAGTCCACACGAAATAGAATTTGCATGTTAGACTTTTCGTAACCTGAACACTAATCAGTTTCCCGTAGAAGTACTAGGTGCATCTATAGTGAACTGTGAGTCTTTGAGCTTGAATGAATTACGTACTCGTACTCTTGCACGTTATTTTTTCGCCTTATATGGTATGTAATTTCACGTTCTTACAAGTATAAAGATTTGAATAAGTATTTAAACTAAGTTATTTCACGTACCTCTTAAAAATAATCGGAATTTTTCTAGTTGAAATAACCTTAGAAAATTCTGATAACATCTGGATATTCAAAATAACTCCTAAGTAAGTTTATTTATTAAAATGAAAATGTGTGTCCATGTTTCATGTTTAATGTAAAAATAAATTAAGATAATAGTTTCTTTTTCAAGTACTTAAGTATTATACAACCGACAAATTTAACCAAATCCCGACATTGCCAAATAAAAAATGTTGCCAACGTTTCTACACATGCGCGAGAAAAATTCCCGTGCATGCATCTTTGGTATTAACACATTCACAATTCACATGGCAAAAATTTCGAATTAAATAACGTATTTAAAAAATACGGGAAAATAAACGACAAAGTAGACTATTACATTACTCAAGCAGCCAAAACGCCGTAATTGCATTCAAAATCGTGGCAAATGTATTTTCAGTACTTACAAATTATCGCAACAATCGTCAACGTTTCAGATAATTCGCACAGTTCGCAACTCCAATTTCACATGTGTCGTATGCGCTGAATTGCCAATCATGGGCTTCGTTCTATATAATGTCCACAATAGGTTGCGATAATACGTATATAAGTACCGTATTTTCCTTATGAAGACTACACATAAATCTACATACCGTAAAATCCGGCGTATAACACGCACCGGTGTATAACGCGCACCCATACTTCCAAGCTGCATTTTTTAATTTTCAGGTATGTTCGCTGTATAACGCGCACCCCACTTTTAAGAGGAAATCTGAAATTTTAGTATACAACGTTCTTATGTTTTGAAGTAATTTATTCGAGATATTATGCCAGCCTTTTGAAATAATAGTATATTTCTAGAACTAGAACTCTTTTAGTTCAAAAGGTACATCATTTCTTATAAATAAACAGTATTTCGATATATGTAAAAGTAAATTTTTTACGCTCATTTCTTTTGTTATTTTTAAAGCTATCATTTTTATACCCCGCGTATAACGCGCACCCTTATATTTCGATCTCATTTTTTTGTGTTCAAAGTGCGCGTTATACACCAGATTTTACGGTAAGTATGAATCTAAAAGATGTCGTGCAAATCCGAGATATTTCTTGTTTTGCCATTCTGCTAACCTTGTCTTTCGTGAATCTACGTATTAGATCGCAATTCTGTAAATACTTCATTACATTCTTTTCCATAGAAAATAGATCCCGAACTAAAATCTTTTTTCATCTCAAAATAAAAGAAATACAAATTATAGGCAATGTTATTATATTTGAGGATGCTAAATCAAGGTTATTGAGCATGAACATAGCCTGGCAAGGAATTAAAAGTACTTACGTATTATTGCAACAATCGCCAACGTTCAAGATAACTCGCCAAGTTGGCAACCCCAATTTCGCATGTGTCGTTAGTGCTGAATTGGCAGTCATGTGTTTCGGTACATTTTACGTCGCCGTTAGTTTGCGATAATACGTAAGTAGCCTTAAGTGTTATAAGTTGGTCAATTTTGCAATTCAAAAATTTTCCAATTCAAAAAATGTCACCATCGGTATTATGCAGTAGAGCGTCGTTTATCCGAATCAATTGGGGCCGGACACCGTTCGGATACCGAAAAGTTGAATGCGATCCATGCAGTATATGAAACTGGGCCCTATACGAATATTGTAAATCCGGAAATGTGCATGAAGAAAAAGCAAAATAGGTTATTTTTATTCTGGAAAATATCACTTATTTTTCGCTGTACCATTGTGCCCCTTCGTTTTTTCGCTGCGAGGTCTCTGATTCTCAAGGTCCGGATATTTGACGCTCAGGATAATAAACATTCCGATAAACAGCGTTCTACTGTAATTAGACTCAAGCATGCTCGGAAATGGTTTGCACTGTTGGCTCTATATATAGTATAATTTGACAACACTGACGAAATTGGTCGATGGTATATTAAGAAAGTGCCAGTAAATAATTTATCTAATTTTAGCACACATAATGTTATATTGTAGATTACTGATGTTCAAAATAAACGAAAATTGGTACTTGCGTATTGTTGCAACCGTATTGGCGACATTATATAAAGCAAAGCATATGGGGAACTTACGTATTATTGCAACCTGTTGGCGACATTATATGAAACGAAGCACATGATTACCAATTCAGAACATATGGCGCATGCGAAATTGAGGTTGCCACCTTGGCGAGTTATCTTGAATGTTGGCATTGTTACGAAAGTACGTAAGTACCACGAAAATTTGTGTGATACGGTATCTATCTATATTTTCTTAAAACCTAAATATATACTAAGTTATTAATATTATCATTATTCAAAATTAGAATTATTAATATATTTTTTCATTGTATTAAATCAGAAACATAAATTATAGTTTGATTTTTTTTCTGTAGTATTAATTATTCTTAAAGAAACTAGTTTCCGATAGACTTTTATTTTGTGCTCACATGCGCATCAAAAAATAAGCATCAAATTAGGAAACTGCAGAAGAAAAATTAGATTTGAGAAAAGTTCATTGACCATTATATGTTACTGATAATAGCTGAAAGGGGAAAAAAGCTGTCAAAACCGCCTATTTTTTCTTAAATTTATATTATCTAATGGTCAGAAATTTGTTTCAATTAGTTTTTGTTTATCTAACGTATTTCCATGCTAGAAAGCGGATGAAGTTGAAGATGAAACCAAAAGTAGGCAATAATACTGATTAATGAAAATAGGAAATGTGTATGCAATTACGGTTACATTGGTAACGATATAAATAATACAAGTTGATAAGTTAAATAGTTTCATATTATAGGCCAAAAAATTACTTAATCAAGGAATTAATTAGTACTGGTGGTGCTCAGAAAAAAAATGTTTTCTTTCCTTTTTTAAATTAAATTATTATCTTCAACAAACTTCTTCAAATTAAACTATTGCTTAGCTCTAAATTTTCTACAACTAATGCATGAGTAAATCAACTTTTCGAGATATATATATATATATCTGAATGAACTGTGATGATGCAAAATCAATAAAAGTTCACAAAGGTAGATATTTTTAAAGCACGTCTACATAAATTCCAAAATTCTGACAACTTCCCAACTTAGACACTGATGTTATTACAAAAATCATTCTGTTCTCTAGAATTAATTCCTTATATTTCTTACGCGCCAGAATTTGACGCACATGCATTTCACCACCTGTTCAGCTCTAATGGTGGACCTTTTTCCTTTCAGTGACCTCATAGATCAGGTGTATATAAAATAACACAAAAAATCGATGAAATCCCTGACAAAAATCCTTACTTTCGATTTAATCTTTTTTTCAATCACAAACTATACAATTAATTGCTTCTTAATCGTTAATATAAATCATTTACTTTAAACAACAAATAGCTTTCCAGAAATTCTTGGTAGAAGGACGACTACAAATCATTTTTCAAAGTGTTCCCTTTCAATTGTCAGAATAGGTATTATATCACTTTTGTTTCGTGTAGAAAAAAACTATTTCATGCTCTTATAAAGGAGTGAGACCCATTAATTATTGACACTCCATTAGTGGGATTAAAATAGTCTTCCGAAACTGCTTTAAACTTCTTTTGTGAACAAGATGCATAATCAGAAACTGCGCATTTCTACTGCTTGGACAATGTCAGTTGAGAGAAATGTATGGTTGTATAACTATGATACATTACTTTCTCGAACCCGAGTAATATTTTACAGAAGCAATAAAGAATCTTCCATGATAGATTTAGCTTCAAAGAGGAAAGGTAGCCAAAAGAAATGTATGTATAGATTTGACCTTTTTGACTTTGTTATTCCGATCTATGGGTGTCAGTCTTAAAACGTTATAATGAAATACGCATTTTCGTTGAAGATTTATGATAGCCTGTTGCACACCCAGGGTTAAATAAATCAAACGATGTGTATTGATAAAAAACGTAAGGAAAGAAAAAACTCTCAAAGTAAAAATATTTGTTCCTGAAATATGTAGCTTATACAGATTTAGAAAAATAATGAACATAAAAGAGTGAAATTTTAATGAATAAGATGAATACAAAGTAATGAATAAATTTTTCTGCGTATAAGGAAAATCTTCAAGAAGGTCACAGAGAGAGAGTGCGTGAATAATAAAAAAAAACAATTTCACCCATGAAATGTAATAATTTGAGTCAAAAGAATTATTCTAATTCCCAGAAGAGAATACAAGGTATGAAATCCGTGTAATTCAACTAAAAATATATAAACTATTTTCTATTCAGTGAATATATTTGATAATACTTTTTACAAAACAATGTATCAAAATACTCGAATATATACAGTGATGGCCAAAATTGTGGACACTTTTTAAAATTCTTATAGTTTTTAAGTTTGCATGCTTATAGAAATTTTTCCGTTGCACAAAATGCTAAGTATTTTGTATCATTTTAAAGAGAACTTAATACTGAATTCAATGCAGAAAAAATTCACATATTAGCAACGCAAAAAAATTTATGCTGCAATAACTGTCGATATACATTAGATACTCATGATAGCAGTGAGTTATCAAGGCTTAGTGAGGTTGCCTTTATTCTTTATTACAACTTCACATCGATATTCATTGAGCTGAAAATAGTTTTAAGCTCTTAATTCGTTGTTACATGATGCCAGGAAACAATTATATCCTCAATAGTTCTTTTTTATTTCATGGGTACCTCGTTCGGACAAGTGTTTTCAAACGAAGCCACAAGTTTTCGGTAGGTTCGAGGTCAGAACTGTCTCCTGGCCAGGATAACAATGATATTTAGTCAAAATGCAATGGCATCAAATAAAAGAGTAGATTGGACACATGTGTGATGATAAAGTGGTATTTCCTATGTTAAAATTACATAACAGGTGGGTAGTTCAGTGACTCCATCTGCAGACTGAAAGAATAAGAGAATAAATAATAAAAAAAAGCAGGAAAAAGACGAAAAAGGTGCACCACCTCTGTTAATGACAGAAGAACGAAAACACTATGTTTCAGAAATAAAAGAATTTCATGAACATCCATCAGAAGTGATGGATGTGACCGTACCTCTACAGCAGGGATAAAAGGGACTCTAATGGACAATGGAACACATTAATTGGACAAATGATTATTGGTCACAAATTGTATAGAGGGACGAAACTAAAATATCATTATTCGGTAGTGATAACCTAAGATATTTAAGACGCGCAGAATAGCAGAAATGCTACACCATGACTTCATCGAGACATTTGTGAAGTTCCCCCGTAGTTTTATGATTTAGTCATGCATATCAGCAGATGGTATCGGTCGCCTTCATGTCATCGATTGGACACTGAATGTCACAAAATACATTGACACTATTCTAGAACCCAAACTTCTGCATTCCATCAGAAATCTATTTACCAACAATGCTTCATTTGTTTTTCAGCAAGATTCTGCTCCTTGCGACACAGTAATGTAATTGAAAGACTAGTACCGTTCTAAGATCATTGAGTTGTTATCCTGGCCAAGAAACAGCCCTGACCTCGATCCTATCGAAAACTTGGGGCATCGTTTGAAAACACTTGTCCGAATGAGGTACCCATAAAATAAAAAAGAACTAGTGAGGATATTATTGTTTTCTGGCATCATGTAGCAACGAATTAAGAGCTTAAAACTATTTTCAGCTCAATGAAACATCGATGTGAAGCTGTAATAAAGAATAAAGACAACCTCATTAAGCTCTGATAACTCACTGCTATCATATCTAATGTATATTGACAGTTATTGCGATACCTTTTTTGCGTTGCAAACATGTTAACTTTCTTTTTTGAAATGAATTCAGTATTAAATTATGATACATGATATAAATTACATTTACATGATATGTAATACTAAAATGATATAAAATACTTTATACATTTTGAGCAACGAAAATTTTCTATAAGCATACAAACTTAAAAAACATAACAATTTTAAAAAGTGTCCACAATTTTGGCCACCACTGCATATGTATACTGCTAGCCATTGAAATTCCAACACCAGGAAAGAAAGCTAACAGCAGCTTAGCGTGTTGCAAGTATACAGTGTAAGAGGAAGTAAACATGATTAAAATTTAGAGCAATTTGGGGGTATAAAGGGTCCAAAATTAGTACACACACTTGCCGCCTCTAGCATCTAAATCAGCATCAACCCGGTTGGTATCGGATGATAGTATAAGGGAAAGTCTCTCTATTCTGTTACAAGCCTCAACCACACTGTTAACCGTATGACCGACCATATGTCAATCATACTGACAGAAAAGTGGTGGTGAGTGTCTTTTAGCAGCCTATGACCAAATGTTTTCATTGGATGAAAGATCTGCAGAATTTGCTGACCAGGGCAACTGTCTAACACCCTCTGTAACAAGATAGATTCGAGCAACAAGCTGTCTTGCGTTATCTTGCTGAAATATGACGGCTTCGAAAATGGAGCACAGTTACCGGCCTTAGAAAACTGAGGAAAATAACGCTGGCTGTTGAGACAGACAAGTCGGTTTTACTCGTATCATTTTATGAGCGAAGGTGCAGGGTTCGTAAAACGATTTAGAATGCAAGGCATAATTTTTCCTCGGTTCCTCCACACACATATATGTACCTCATAAAACTGCGTACAAAATCGAGACTCGTCAGAAAAGACTACATGGTTCAACTTCTGTATCCAGTTTTGTCATTGGGTGCACCATTGTCTAAACTGCAGTGTCAAATATAATCGTAATACATATTTCTCGTGCTAATACTCTGGGCTGCCCCAGGCGTCGTCACACTGACCATACGTATACTTGTCTTCTGTAATCAATCCCACTTCTTGACTCAAGGTCCGTTATGTAGTTGTAATATCCTGGAAAACTAATTTGATAACATATCTGTCCTCTCGGTCGTAAAATGGCTGGCGAAGGTTAAGACCCTGCACGAAGTTTAGAATGACCCTTCTAAACTCGTGTATTTTATATTATCATGACAGTCGTTAAGTTCTAACTAATGCGAGCACCAATACACAGAATGAAAACTGTACTATTGCTAGATGATTATCCATCCACTATCGAATTTCAACAAGTACTGCTGGTTGTTTTTCCTTATACAAGACACGATACGCTCATATCACAACTGTCAACACTCAAATACGATTTCCGAATGAGAAAAACGCTGCGTGACTTGTTCATGTGAGATGCCGTTTCCCCATCGTGCATCATTCAAATGAGCTTAAACATTAATTTTTCTATCCCAAATGCCTCTTCCTTTCTTGCGAATTTGACGTTTGCATCATTGCTCCCTAATGATGCTGATAAAGGGACAGGAAGAAAAGCGTATACAAAGAGGCTCGAACAGGGTTTTCGTCTCGGTCGTCTAATATGTGCACAGAGTGGTCTTCTGGCTCGAAGAGTTGCAATTCAAATGGCTTTGTCCCAAAGCAGCATGACAATGTCAAACGCTTGTCAGTGAAATCCCTTTTGAAAAAATTTCATAAATCCATCATATGTATTTATCTACGTGTAACATTTGATTTAGGCTTTTTAAATACTCATTTACAATTTTGAGCACCTTTAGTGAAAAAGTAAGTGTGAATAAAAAACTGGAATATTGCGAACATTTATTTTTGTGAACAATTTGTCTGCTTGTGAGCGTGAGCGTGTGTGTGCGTGTTCTTTGACAATAAAAAATGTTTTTACAAATTTTTCGCTTACTTATTAGAAATCAAAATGTAACGAAAAAATTATGTAAAATGCCGCTAAGGAAAATTATAATAGTCACACAAATACTCAAACAATCACGGAGTAAAAATCAATAAATTATTTGAATATATGTGAAGCAATACGTGGCTACATTTTTAAACGTAAGCTGTCTAAAAGTTTAAAACATCCAAATTCTGCGGTTAAGAAATACTTTTAAAATTTAAAAAAAAAAGATTTTAAAAGATAATTTTTTAAAGACTAAATATTACTATCATTTCTTTAAACGATGCAGCAGAGATGCAATGAAGTCGCGGCAGCCTAGAGATCATGGTCACGGATTCGTTGCCGGAATGTCATGAGCTCGAGATTAGTTCCATTGAAAACCCACTGTGTAGATAGGCGAATGCGCATTAAATCTGTAGAGGCTCAAAGTGCTCCCATTGTGTGGTGTGGAAGTTCGAAAAGAGGGGTACCAGCTCACACAGGAGTCTTCCTCGTCACTTGACCTTGGTTGAAAATTACGAGGTCCGTTGCTAATAGCCATATTGTTTTATTATAGTGTGACGTTTATAAACTCTCACTCGCAGACATACATAGTATGAAAATACATATATATATATATATATAAATGTATATGAGGTTCTACACCATAGGTTCGAGGTTCTATCATTGGGCTGAGCAAGCTCCACTCAGCCGTTTATCCCTCCTGCAGTGGGTTGATAAATGAGTACCAATCTTGCTTGGGGTTTTAAATACTGGGGGTCTCGCTTCAATGAATGAGTAAGTGAGCAAATATAAACGTCACACTGTTCAGCTACACGAGGCCTTTTGGCGATGGACCTCGTCATTTTGAACCATTGCCAAGTGACGAGGACGGCTCTTGATCTGGCACCCCCTTCTCCTAACTACCACACCACACCAAGGGGAGGACGTTTGAGCTCTCGACATATTTAACGTGCATTGCTCCCCTACATGGCGTGTCTTTAGTGGTACTGGGCTCGAACTTGCATGACATGCCTGCCATGATCCGATACCTTGACCACAGGGCTACCGCAGCCCTGGGTTTCGCTTCAGACTGACCACCTGATCGGGACATCTGCTTATGCACCTCAGTGCCCAATGGTCACGTATACTGGGATGGGCACAGTAGGCCCTGGCGTACATGGGCTGTTGCGCCACTGAGCTTATATATATGTATATATAAACCTTTGAACCGAGTATAGGTGATATAGATGGGGGATTTGATTTCTTAAAAAAAAATTCGCATTATGAAATAATCTTGGAGCATAAAAGTAAAATTACCTATATTCTGTTGTCAAATGTACTTTCAACTTTTCTGATTATACTGATAATATAAACAACATATTATTTTAATTAAAATATTATTATAATTTATATAAACATAAAATTTTAATCCAATAATTGCCAAGTTATTACACACAAGCATCGCTCTATTAAATTCGCAACACACTCAAACTACTTACGGCAGAAATTTAAGTAGTTTCACAATGAACACCCCCATCGACAGTGCAGCAAGATTTCAAGTCCTTCACGTTAACATGGAAGCTTACACACTATGCTAATAATACAGAGGAACGCCATTGATCACGCTATATGGAAAGCGTCATTTGTCAACCCTTTGCGACAATACCCTGCTGAACAGGTAACGAGAACATGTTTGACAGCACTAAACATGCAAGTGTGACTGTGCATTGCGCCGGGGGCCTTTAATGTGAATGCAGTATCAGACATTTAATGAGAGTATAGAACGGATTTATAATGAATCAGCTAGCCAATCAGTTAGGAGCACACACGTAAGGTGTGTGCAGTTTGAACTATACAAGTATAGGTGTAAATATATAACTACCTATTACTGGGTTTTATTTAGAGGAATCTCTCCTCACAGAGAGTTAAAAAGAATAATTAAGCACTTCGATATATATTGAATTATCAAATTAAAGCTCTATAGTTGCCTTATAATATATAGAAATATTTAATTATATATATATATATATATAATTAATTATTTAATGTTTCGTTTAAATTTTACAGAAATATTGGTTGTGTCATTTTATTTTTGTGCACACATTCGAAATACTTAAAATTCAGGCATATACTCATAAGAAAGACTTAAGGGGTTTAAGATATCCGACTACGTTAGGAACCGTGATTTTGCAAAAGAGTATAAATGGATAATATTTATGATATTTAGTGTCACTTAGATTACAAAATGCATATAAAATTGTTTTAAGAATAGTATTACAAAAACAATTATTTAAGCACAATATTTTAACAAAAAATGATCATAGAAGGACCCATTTTCAAAATATTCTCCTTTTGTGAAAAATGCTTCTATTATAATAATATTTTGTCTATATATGGCTCAGACCTCTGTACAGAGGCTCAACTAGAATGTTTGAAATATATAACTTAGAAGTGGGTTTATCCATGTCTTATACGCGACAACAGAGGGGAGAAATTTTAAGAAAAAAACGCCGATAATTATTTAAATGGGTTGTAACTCTGAAAATAATGTGAATTTTTCAAATATTATAGTTGAGCCTCTGAACAGAGGTCTGAGCTATATACAGGCAAAATATTATTATAGTAGAAGTATTTTTCACAAAATGAGAATATTTTGAAAAAAGGTTATTCTAAGTTAATTTTTTACCGAAATAGTGTATTTAAATAATTATTTTTGTGAAAATGTCCTTATAAAACAATTTTATACATGTATTCTAATCTAAGTAGCACTAAATATCTTGAAAATTATCCATTCATGCGCCTTTTTACGGCTCCGAAAGTAGTCGGATACCTTAAAAGTGAAAAATAAACTTGTTTTTCTAATGAACTAAATTCATGATTGTCACATGATAAAGGCAATCACATGTTTCTCGTTGATTAAAAATTGACATACTAATTATTCAACTTGTAAAGTTTAGATAACATTTAAAATTTGATATGATTGGGTAAAGAGTTCACGTGTTAAAATTCTTCAGACAGTTTTCAAAATTTAAAAAAAAAAACTTACACTATACGAATACTTTTAAATTAAGTGCACTTTGCTAAACCATGTCCATTATTATATCTTTGACAAATATATACTTTCTAAAAGAAAGTTCCTACAAAAAGCAAAAGTTTGCAACAGTGAAGCACATTAACTAATTGGCTGGAAATGCTTGATTATATTTATGACATAATTATGACGTCGTATTAATTTATGAACTGATTGGCTGAATACACGTGACTCAGTTATCATATGACTATGATGTCACATGAATTTAGTCCATTGGATGCTTCACTTGCTAAATCCATTTTTTGAATATTTTTTGCACATTAATGTCAAAGCCCTTTATTGACTCCTAACAGTATATATTCAAAACAAAATTTCTTCAATAATAAGTATTAACACACTCATAAATTCACACTCCCCCTCATAAATTAAAGTGTAACTTTAACGAAAATATGTATACCAATTTTAATGCCAGTAATAGCGTAGCAGGTAGACCACATGTCTGAAAAATGTATAAACCAGCTTTTGTTGCATTCAATACGTAGAACTGTGACAAGAGAAAAGAAACATTCGATGGACTTGCAGAAATTCTGTCCTCCTATTAAACATGAGTATTATAAAACTTTAAGTACAAATCGACATGACGCGGGAGCTCAAATACAGCTAACGAAGAAGACATTGTTTGTATTGATGAAAAATCACACAATTTAAACAAAGTAATAATACTTGTAATTCTATGTAACAGTACCAGAATAGTTTTATTATACCTTTTTCTAAAATCTTTAATAAAACAAATACTTATACTATGAAGATTTTTCGTAATAAAATGAATAATTCTGAGATTGAATTTGAATTAATAATTTTCTTTCTCTTGCCAAATCGATTCATTCCCGCAATCTCGAAAAAATTGTAGTAGTAATAACAGTTACCCCAAGTATATTTTATCTTATACTTTCTACTTGCCGTTAGATAAAAGATGTGCTTGTGCAGCAATATGGTCTACATCGTATTTTTGAATGTGTAATTTAAAAAAAGAATTTTAAAAAATATTATATAATATTTTATCATTTCTCTCAACTTCTTGTTTTATGGAGTTAATCGATTTGGCAAATGAAACAATCAATTATTGTACAGTATGGCAAAATATGTTTTTGATATGAAAAAAAACTCTTTTTAACTAATCATAAGAATATTGTAATTAAAATATAAGAATAAAATTAAAATGCAATTATTTTGGAAAATTTTTATATTGAATAAATATTGTATTCCATCACAATAATTTGCTTATTATTTATATATTACAAATAAAATTTATATAAGTACTATGTATAAAGCAAAATATTGTGTGGTACTCGAAAAATGCCATTTCAATTTCTTTTAACTTTGAAAAAATCCTATTTGTCATTCATAGTATAAACCTATAAACCTTGAGTGAGTAAGTGAGTGAATATTAACGTCACACTGTTCAGCTACACGAGGGGCTTTTGGCGACGGACCACGTAATTTGGAACCAGGGTCAAGTGAAGTGGATGACACCTGAGCTGGCACCCCCCTCTCCTAACTACCACACCACACCAACGGGAGGACGTTTCAGCTTTTGACAGATTTAACGTGCATCGCTGCCCTACACGGCGGGTCTTATGAGTCTAAGAAAAGAAGATAAATTTTCCTTCTTTTCGAATATTTGATTTTAGGTATTTTTTTTATCTCGAGTGAAAAAAATTGGTTTGTTTTTTACGCGAAAAACAGAAAAAAAATTCAAAATACACCAACTTTAAAAGCAAACAACAAATATTTTTTGAAAGAACTGAATATTTTTATTTATATTTGTGAATGAACCACAGGGGGAGTTTATTCAATCGTAAAAAAAATCTTTGAGTTTGCTTCATAATGAAATTTTAGTGAAGTCTTAGTCTTATTTGAACCACTCATTCTGAAAAAGTTTTGTTTTTTCCCTTTAATATGTAAAAAGAAATTCCTACTACAATTTATATGATTACGTTAACACTTGTGCAAAGAATAATGTAATAAACATTTCTTTTTAAGAAACGAATTAAAACACAGTCGGACCTCTATAATGCTAACTTTTTTGTACAGCGAACTTTTTCTTGGAATCAAGAACATTTCACGATTTTCTTCGTAAAATAACCTCCCAATAACAAAGTGCATTTTCTATATAACAAACGTTTTTTCTTGTGATGCAATTTTTTCTCTTCCTATTTTGAAAGTATGAAGGGTGTTGCTTTAAAATTTGGTATTCGTCCAAACAACTTATCAACTATTGTAAGAAATCGAGATAAGTTACAAAATGATAATTCATCGCATTCTTGTTCAAAAAGTTTTTGAACATGTATCCATGGCGATGTCGACGAGGCAGTTTTGAAGAGGATGCAACCAATGCGAAAAAAAAAAATATTTCGATCTCTAGACCTTTCATAATAGAGAAGATTTTTCATTTCGCCAAGGCATTGGAATACGACTAATTTCTAGGTAACAATGGATGGCTAGAAAAATTTAAGAAAGGTTCACGGAATAATACGCCTAAAAAGATTTTTGATGTATTGCAAAGATGTGAGGCATATTATGGAAAAAAAAAGCATTTTTTCAAACAAAATTAACAAATTTTTTGATTAATTAAATTTAAGAACGCTTCTGTGGTAATGCATGTTTAGAATTTCTAGTTATAAAATATGTTATTGCATGTTTAAAATTACTTGTATGCTTTAGATTAGAAAAAGGCCTTAAAATTCGTTACTTTTAATATAAAATTATTTTCTTAGTGTTGAAAATACAGTATATTCCTTGACATACTTTTTTCTTATTATCCTTGTAATTTTTCTCCCTTTTTTGATGGGTAAGGGGTATATAAAGTAAATAAATATTAATTTAGAAAAAGCTGTGAATAATTACTTTAATTTATTTTTTTAATTTTTAATATGTTGTGTTTAAGAATTTAAAATTTGAATTATGTGGTTTATAAAGCATATTGAAAGATAAAACTCCATATAACGAATTTTCCATATAACGTACTTTTTTCGGGATTTAGCGACTTCGTTAAATAGAGGTCCGACTGCAGGTGCTCTTTTACGCATTTGTAAGTTCTCTGAAAGAGGAAAATTTCAAAAGAATTTTATAATTATTAACCATAGTAAATATATAGTTTGTTTACCATCTATTCAACTACTTCTGACTTTCCTGTTGAGTATTGTGGAACATAAATGATATTTTACTCTAAATGCTCTATTAGTATTTCAGCGTTTTAGCAAATTTATTTCATGAGCTTCTTCGGGATTTTTTTTTTTAATGAAAGAAAATCTTTGCCTTCTTATTTAAAGAAGTGGTTGAGATATCGAGTAATATCAGCTTAAAATTTATTGTGATATCCTTACATATTTCTTGCAGCAATATAATTATAATTATTTGAGACTCAAAAGTGAACATAAATAAATATTTAGAACAATCTTTTGAAACTTTTAGAGCTCTTTTAAGAAACTGTGAGCTTTTAAAACAGTATGTCAACTTAGATTGCTGTTAATTTCATATTCCTTTCGTTACAACGTAATGAATGAAGATAAATTTGAAATTATTTATGATATACATTCTTTTACTGAAGCATTTATGAATATGATAAACGAAACGCCAGTAGAGTTCATACTAAAGGCCTTATCATGTATGTTTGGAACAACTCGAGTCTCTTTTGAACAATCATTTAAGCAAATTTATCCAGCAGTTGTGAGGGCGAAAGGTTACCGTAAGCAAAACGGCACACGCTGACGTCAGCAGCGCTGTATCTTCCCATTGAAAAATTACTCGCCGATTTTTCTACTTCGGAAAACGAAAATCCAATTTTATTGCTTTTACTCCTTTCTCGCTTTTGTTGACGGTCTTTAACAGAAATGGAGTGTCAGTCTGTTTAAAAATTTTATGCCATTAAAATATTATATGCCTTTAAAATATTATACGCCGTTTTCTGATGTGTTTGAAGAAACCGAGGCTGCCATCTTGTTTACGACATAGAAAGCCGAAAAACTCTATTGGCTGGAATTTCGAGCAATTATTTCAGCTCACTGGGAAAAAGTTGTTCGAAGCCGTTACTACGGCAACTGAGCAAAAGTTTGCTTGAAAGAAAAATTGCTCCAAATTCGTTTTCGTATGATAAGGCCTTTAATGTAATACTTCCAATTCTTGGTTGACTGAAAATCTAAAGAGAAGTGAGTCACTCAATCTCTCAATCCCTCTTCACGAAATCTCCGGAACAAGTAGACATACTGATTTGAAATTTGACAGGCATGTTTATTTTGCTGAATATAAATCCGCTAAAAACGAGTTTTACGGAAATCAACTCCTATAGACAGAGGAGTAGCAAATACTAAATAAGTATTTTTGAACAACTATACCTACAGACTTGAACTTTGAAAGGCATTTTTATTTTGTGCTGAGTAGAGTTCCGCTAAGAATAGATTTTCCAGAAATCGACTGTCAAAAGGAGATTGTGGGGCGTTATTGTCAAAAATTCCCTTTTTTGAATTATCAGACCTACAGTTCATAAATTTGGCAAATGTGGTATTGTTAATAAATAAAGATCAGCTAAGAATAGATTTCAGGGAAATCGACTCCTAAGTGATGGAGTGGAGATTATAGGGCTGTAAAAGATCACTGTACTTCCGTTACATAAATTTAGGTTTTATCCTTAAATCAATACTCGAGGTCGATAAGAATGTTTTCCAATATAATCGAAAGCTTAACGATAGATATCTTAAAGATTATATATATATATATATATATATATATATATATATATATATATATATAACATGAATTACCCAGCAAAGTGAGTGATACATATTAGGTATAGTGGCTTGTATAAATTTAAACAATTATGCAATTTATAATGTAAAGTCATTTTTAATGTATCTAACTGAAATGTTTTTTTAATATAAGTTCATATGTATGACGTATAACAATGCATGAAAAGAAGCATCGTGTCAACCAATCATTAACCTTTTCGCGGGCAATGGTTAATGGGTCTAGCCACATATTAAAAAAATTTTCTTCAAGCGGGTGATGGATATTTAGTCTATCCACATGCGTTAATTGAAGCTAAAACGCATAAAAATCAATACAGATGGCAGGACGATACCTTTTTTTGCATTTCATGTCCTCTGATGAGTAGTTAAAAACAGTTTTTCTCGGTGTAAATCTACAAATTGTATTTTGACTACTATAAATAAAATTTCTGATCTTTGCAAAAGATTTCGACATGTTTTAAGTATACTTTTTCTGTCGTCTGAATGAATTAAGCAAATGTGCAATTATAAAAAAAGCTTTTATTTAGGTTTTTGGAAAGCTTTCATATGTGGATATAGAGGCTCTATCCTTTGCCCACATAAAACAGAAAAATTATCTGGAAATTTTCGATTTTCCTCCCCTTGAGAGAGAGCACTTAGAATCATGAGAGAATGTTGGGGTTCCGAATTATAAACAAACTTTGCTTACAATATGTAGTACAAAATACTCGAGTTCGAAAATTTTTCATTACAGCTTATCTGCTCGGAGGAAACGTTTCCATATTATACAGTTCCACAGTAAATAGCTCATCAAACTTGTGAAATAACAAATTTAAATTCTCCAAAATATTACTTTATTTCTAACTTTTTATACTAAAATTAAATAAAATATAAAATGGGAATATATACCAATTTCAATGTATATTCTAAGTATTCTATATATATTCTAAGTAAGTATTCTATATTGTACAATTATTCTATTATTATTTAATTGCACTTATATTTTGTATTTAATTGTTATTGAAATATTTGTTACTCGTACATAGATGTTAATTTTTCATAAAAAGTTTGTTGCGATATGATTCATTACTTCTGTCCTGAAAAGTAACATTTATGTGCGCAGTGGCTATAACATCTATCCACCACCCAGGAAAAACAACCCTTGATCAGATATTTTTTTGTGTGACAAAATAACGTTTATAGAGGATGAGAACATTACATTTATTAAATACTTTATCACAGAAAAGTGTATTTTAGCTTTGTGCCTGTTAACAGGCCAGCATAGAGAGTTTTGTGCATTTAACTCTATTTAATGGATGACATTGGAGTGCCCCTTTGAGTCATCATCATTTGTCAAACTATTGATGGTGATGTACTACTGAATGGTTAACGTGAATACAGTTGATTGTACTATAAACGTAATTACGGATTATACCAGAGGACATTAACGTAAATGCAATATCCTCCACTTAACTAAACCATACCATGCATTCATTCTGGATCATTTGATCGATTCAGTGCCTTAATATGAGCTCAATGTGTTTTGAACAATTTGTTAAAGTATTAGTAAGCAAATGCCTCATTTTGAGTTAAAATCCTACAAAGGTCTTCGAAATTCAGTACGAAAACTACTGTATATAAATATTTTATTTTGTTGGAAATAAACCTCAGCCTGCTTGTATTTCAATTTTCTGTCTCACTTAAAATTTCGTGTATTTCCGACATGTGTATCCGTCAAGTATAAGCAGATAGTGATACTATTATTTGTTACCGCATTTAATTTTCATAAACGTTTTTTTTTTACACATGGCATCGATTAAAGGCACGTGATCTGCATGTTCGGAAGATTTGTTGTTATGAATACTTATTAAGATATTTGCACGATTTAATGTTAGATTAATAGCTTTAGGCTTAAGAATTTAACTATTTATCTTAATATTAATAAATTTAATGTTTTAAGTTTTTCAGACTTTAATTTAATGGTTCTTGAGTTTATCTGCGTAAATATAATCGCAAATTAATTTAACTAGAATCATAATGTACAGTATGTACCTTTTTCAGTGAAGTTTAATCTTGCTCACCGTTGAAATATCTGATTTTTTAGTTTACGTAATAAAGTGAAGCAACACGAGGGCTATTGGCAGTGAGTGAGTGAATATTAACGTCGCACTGTTCAGCTACACGAGGGCTTTTGGCGACGGACCACGTAACTTTGAGCCATGGTCAAGTGACGTGGAGAACACCTGAGCTGGCACCCCCTCTCCTAACTACCACACCACACCAACAGAAGGACGTTTCAGCCCTCGACAGATTTAACGTGCATCGCTGCTCTACACGGTGGGTCTTTAGTGGTACTGGGCTCGAACTCATGACATGCCTGCCATGATCCGATACCTTGACCACTGGGCTCCCGTAGCCCAGGGCTACTGGCAGAATGCCAAAGGAACCGAGATCACCCGAAAAAGGTTTATTGCTAAGTCTCACCCCCGCATTTAGCCATTATAGAACAAAATCTTGGTTTAAATTTTTTTACGGAAGTATACAATAAATTTACGTAATACAGAGTAAAGACAAATTTACAATATACATGCCTCAATGGCGCACAGAAGGGGAGATCCACGCGTCCGCATCCCTCCCATCACCCATATTTTTTTTTTCTATTAATAATAATCCTATGTATATAGCACGTGAAATTGAATTAAGTAAAAATAATAATGTATTTTATTATTAAATGTTGATTATTTATTCAAGAATTTATTTTGCACTGTTTTTGTTCCCGAAAATCAACAAAATCAAAAGTATATCATTGGTGACGTATTGCGGTATGATACGAGAATGGTGAAATTTCAATCCTTGATGCTCCCCCCTGCTTGAAAAATTTCTGTGTGTGCCAATGACATGCGTAATTACATATAATAAAAATATACACATCTAAAACTAATAATAACAAAAACATCAAACGCACAGAGTAAGAATAAAAATATATATTATTTCATTCTTCTTGTGTAGAACAAAAATCTCCAATACAAATGCATCCTACATACCCAAAACAAAGAAAAACATTAAGTAAAACAAAATTTGTCTCAAAAAGCTCATCTATTCAATTGGCACCGACTCTTTCTGTTGTGTGATACTTGTTCCTTTTAATTTATCCTTCAATTATGAATAAATGGATTAGAATCTCGAAAGGAAGAGGAGTCATTTTAGAACCCTTATTTAATAACATGAAGTGAGAAAGTAGCAGAAAAAGAGAGAAGGTTTTGAATTTTATCGGAGATATAGATTACTATTTTTTTAAAAAAATTAACCTAATCGGAATATTCGCATTGTTAACTAAAGAGGTAAATCATTAATTAAAGGTTATATCGGTGGTCTCTCAGTAAGGCTAATATTTTTTTCTCAACGGACATCGTAATTTTTAACCATTGTTGATACCTAAACTGGCACCCTCTATCTCCAAATCGCCACGCCAACGATAGGACTTTGAGCTTCAACAGACTTAACCCTTTCATGGGCCTAGGAAAGATTACTTCCTATCTGCATAATCTTAAAAAATTCATCTGTGGGATGTGCAAACTCCATTATAATATGGCCCCTTGCTATTACAACGATGGGAAGACTAATTTCCTCTTCAGTTTTGTGGTACTGAACATAATCCAGCGATTATGACATATGCAAATCGGACGAAAAAAAGAGGGTACTAAAGAAGAAGTACCACGTCCAAAAGCTGTCGCTGTATATAACGATGCCATGTGGGAGGATTTGACCGCTTCAATAAAAAAAAAAAGAAAGATACCAAATAAGGAGAAAATCTATAAAATGGAAGCTTCGTATCTTTTATTTTCATTTTGTGATCTTGCCATCATAAACATTTTCTTACAGTGGAAAGTGAACAAAAGAAATAGAAGTTTAGACCAGCTAACATTCCGCATAGCATTAGCTCGTCAGCTATAATAAACGGATATTCCTCAAGAAAAAGGAAAGGACATTCTGCTAGCTTCCAAGCAAAGAAGTGTGTTGTCCCGGATGATGTGCTCACAGCCAGTGTTGGAAATCATATGCCAAAGATGATTTCCAACTATAGACGATGTAGGAATGTGGCAGAAAGAAACAAGAAAAGAGGACCAGCTACATGTGTGTAGAATGTGACATCCCCTTGTGCATTGTAACATGCTTCTCCTCCAGTGGCGTAGCGGAGAATATATCCGGCCCCCCCCCCCCTGAAAAGTAAGGTTTTGGACCCAATGCCCAAAAACGTACCTGGCGTCAGTCAGGATTTGGTCTCCCTAGAATCTTTGGCCCTTCTCCCGCAATGCGGAGGTGTAGGTTACACCACTTTTCTCATCTTTCCATGGCAAATGTGAGTGAGTGAGTGAATATTAACATCGCACTGTTCAGTTATACTAGGGCTTTTGTCGACGGACCTCGTAATTTTGAACCATGGTCAAGGGACGAGAACGACACCTGAGCTGACACCCCCCCCCTCCTCTTCTAACTACCACACCATTGGGAGGACGTTTGAGCTCTCAACAAATTTAACATGCATTGCTCCCCTATACGGCGAGTCTTTTAATGGTACTGGCCTGGAACTCGTGACAAGCCACCCACGATCTGATACCTTAACCACTAGGCTATCGCGGCTATACTCTTTTTATGGCAAAATAATCACCATTAAATTTAATTTGCTTTGTGACGGTGAATGGATCTTTCCACCCCTAAAATTTGAATGCAAACAAAAAATTCGGCAAAATAAAATAAATTTCTTTAAATGCTGTGGTTTAGTTGTTAAAAAGACATAAAAAACTGAAAAAAATTCAAAAGAGAAATAAATAGCCCACGAAAGGGTTAAGGTACATCAACTTCTCTATATGGCACTAGTGGCACTAGATTTCGACAGCGCGACTCGATAACGTTGGCCATGATTTCCTGACCATGACCACTTGGTTAAAGCGGCCACCATTCCCAATGAAAGAGACTGAAAGTTAGTTCTTTCAAATATGGCATGTCCAAACTGATGCTTATCACAGTATCATATTTAGTCCCACATATTCAGCGACTATTGAACTCGTATACAAATTAAAATTTGAATCATTTGTAAAGTGAAGATAAGCAGTATGTTTCCGCATCCCAAAATCAGACAGAATAATTTTCAAGCTCTTGATTCAAAACACAGGAGAAATCGTTCGACTGGAATTTCTGTTCAAAAGGATTTTCTGCTTCATAGGTATCTTTTGTATTAAAATTGGCTCTATCTTAACTTTGAGGTAAAACTTATAGATAAGACTTTCGCTAATCTAACCTTCAAGATCTGAATAATGTTTAGTTTGCATAAGAGAAGCACCATTCCTTTATAATTTAGCGCGAGTTCTTGGACACGAAGGAACTATGTACGGATTTAATCTTGCATGTTAATCAATTCTTCTCTCTGCATTATATTTGGCTTACACTTTAATTCTGTATTGTATCTGCCTATACGGTTTAAACATTTCGTTATTTTAAAGCAGTGTGCGTATGAGTATAACTATGTGTATTGTTAAGTAATTCAAAATATTATCTAATATTCTGTAAATACTACATCATTATAATTTTTCAATTAAAGACGGTTAATTTTTGCTTTAATTAATTAAATGTTTATTTTGTTGTTAAACTGTATTGAAGTTTATAGAATTTGATTTATTTGAAACTTGATTCACATTGGGTTAAAAACAGGCTAACTCTATTTATTTGTTTAATAAAGTTGATCAATAACTATCTCTATCCTTTTTGTCAAATGTAAACATATTTTTCTGTTGCACTTAGTTATAATCAAATATGACATCATGTTATAAATAAATCGGTGTCTTTTTAATTAAGAAAAAGGGATTGTCATATTAAACGTTTCGATCTTTCTCTCCTATTTTTATTCTGAATTTCACCTCTTGAAACTAACAATAAACACTTAATTATTTAACATTTCAAGCAAGTGAATTGACTATAGCTGGTATATATATATATATATATATGTATATATATATAGAATAAATTTCATTTAAAGATTATTTTTTAATCTTTTTTGCACATATCCAAAGTACATGCAGTTTGTAAGCAATAAAAAATTTTTGTTCAATACACCTAATTTATTAAATGACATTTTACATTTATACTGATAATTCAGAAAAGAAATCAACTCCATTTCTTATATCCTATTTTCCTTAGTATATTATATTTTTCACCAAAACTTTTTTTCGGGGAGAGAAGCACCGGTAGCCTAATGGTCAAGGTACTGGGTATGAAGCTGGCGTTTTATGAGTTCGAGCCAAGTACCTCTGAACAACGGCCGTGTAGAGGGGCTGATGCACCCTAAATGTGTCGAGGCTCAAACGTCTTCCTGCTGGTGTGGTGGGATACGGAAGTTAGGTGATGGGGGTGCCAGCTCAGGTGTCGTCCTCGGGACTTGGTTATGGCTCAAAATTACGCGCATGTGCCGTAGGCGCTAAATCGGCAACCATGTGTTTTATTTCCTATCTTCCAACTTTCCACCAATCCAAGCCTAACAGATTGCTCAAAGGGCAAGCTCAAACACTAAGATTCGGATCTGGAATTTAATAATTCTTAAATAATAAAATGTAAATTATTAATATAATTTTTATAATAATGTAACTATTATTATTAATAATAATAATGTACCGTAAAATCCGTCTTATAACGCACACTTTTCACACAAAAAATAAGATCGAAATGTATGGTACGCATTATACGTCGGGTATAAAAATGAGAGCATTAAAAATAAAAATAAAAAAAGATGAGCATAGAAAAAAATTATTCTTTTGAATACATCGAAATAATATTTATTTAAAAGAAATGACATTCTTAATGAACTTAAAGAATTGTAGTGTAGAAGTCTATTTTTTCTAAAGCTTGGAATAACACCTGGCATAAATGACTTCAAAACACAAGAGCTTTGTGCAAATACATTTCAGATTTCTTCGTAATAAATTATAGTTTTAAAAAACTAAACACGTTTTTATTGTGAATCGAATTAAAAAGTAAAACAATTCTTAGAATAAGAATAAAATGATTAACGAGAAAATTAATGTCACTGGGGTAAAAGTTTGGGATGCTCTATATTAATTGTCATAATTTCTTATTAGTTCTATTCCGAAATGCTGAGTTAGTGTATAAATGTAGTACAAAGCACCCCACGCTTTTAGCACAATGACATTAATTTTCTCGTTAATCATTTTATTCTTATATTAAGACTTGTTTTTGGTTCGATTCACAATAAAAGCGCGTTTTATGGTTATTTTAAACAATTTATTTTTCATTTTTTAGTTCGATTTACAATAAAAGCCTGTTTTTTTTCAGTTTTTAAAATTATCATTTATTCTTTGTTGAATTTATCCTTGAGTTTGATATTTGGAGCCGGAATTACGTGGCTGCTGGAATTAATCTTGCCCTTCAATGGATATTAATTAACGGTTCAGCAGGATACTTATTCTCTCCGTTTACGAGACCTCGGATCAGCCCCATATCGTTGTATGTCAAAGATTCCATAGATACAGGTCTAACTAATAAAAGTGTGTAAAAAGAAATATTAAATGGCAATCGTATTATCACCTTTTAAACGTATTGCTATAATGTTAATTCGTATCATCACTTCTAAGCGTATATATTGCTTTATGAAAATAAAAAATATTCAGCAGTTAGAACATAAAAGTTTTTTTTTCCACATGCACAAGACTTTTTATTTTTATTTCCGTTTTCAGAAAAACTAGACTTATATTACGGTAAGAAATTGCTAATGCACCCACCATACCCTTCCTCACATAAAGAACACTTTTTTTTTGTTTTATTTGTATTAACCACAAGACTATTCGTGGTTTTAGGGTTCCACCTTAATCTTTTAGCCGGTAAATCTGAAATTAGTCGCCAAATCTGGAAATGGCATATGGAATTATTCGCTAAATCTTAAAATGTTTTATGCAATAAGTCGGCAAATCTGGAAGTGGTATACGGAATTAGTCGCCAAATCTATAAATCGTATTTCTAATTATCCTGATCAGGACAATGGAACAAAATTATGAAATTATTGTATTGTCATCGGTTCTTGACATTTTTGCAAAATTTCGAATTAATCTGACCTTTTACAGTGGGTAAAAATCGAGTTCAAAGACTCCGTTACATACAAGTGAAACTTATAAAAGCGAGTTAAAAAGAGGAAGGGGGGGTGCGTTATACGACGAATATGTCTAAAAATTAAAAATTGCAACTTGAAAGTATAGGTGCGCGTTGTATGCGGGTTTTATACAGTATATATAATTTGTATCCAATATGGGTGCGGGGCTGCGGTAGCCCAGTGGTTAAGGTATCGGACCATGGCAGGCATGTCATGAGTTCGAGCCCAGTACCACTAAAGACCCGCCGTGTAGGGCAGCGATGCACGTTAAATCTGTCGAGAGCTGAAACGTCCTCCCGTTGGTGTGGTGTGGTAGTTAGGAGAGGGGGGTGCCAGCTCAGGTGTCGTCCACGTCACTTGACCGTGGTTCAAAATTACGTGGTCCGTCGCCAAAAGCCCTCGTGTAGCTGAACAGTGCGACGTTAATATTCACTCACTCACCAATATGGGTGCGATAGAACATAAGTATCTTTTTTTTTCTATAATTAAATGATATAAAATTAATAATAATAATGTAAATATTTTATATTGTTTTACATAATAATATAATAATAATTATTACATTATTATATATTATTAATTTTATATTATATTATTATATATAATTATACAATAAAAGTAATTGTAGTGTTGTTATTAATTTTATATAATATAAAAATAATATAATTCAAAATTAATAAAAATAATTTAATTACTTAATTTATTTTATTCTCTTTCCTTTTGATTATTATTTATTTATATTTACTTATTATTCTTTATACAGTATTTTTCGACTACGCACTCCATATCTCCCGATAGGATATTCCACTTTTAGAATTCGTGCGGTTTTACTTAACACTAGATTGCCCAAGGAAGTCATTTTGACTGCTTTTTAATTTCAATTAGCAAAACAATTACTTATACAATGCACAATTTCTTAGACTTTTTAAGAATACATTTTTTACCCAAGTGAAGTGAATTTTTTTATTAATATTTACTAATAACTTGTCATATGACTGTAAGTAATATAAAAAATATTAAAGATTAATTTTAAAGAAATTTCTGTACACATTAGTTATTATTTTACAATGCAGTCATTTTGACTGCTTTAGGGCAATATAGGTATATACTAAATTTCAGTCTTTCTAGTGTTAATGTCGTCAATATGAGTGCGATAGTACACAAGTACCTTTTTTTCTATGATTAAAATGTACAATATATATTATTATATTATATTTAGAAAGAGAGATAAAATATTTAATATCGGGTATATTTAATATAAATATCCCGATTACATATATTTAATATAATATTTTGTATTTAATGTAAAATATCGGGTAAAATATTTCTAACGCAAAAGATTGCAAGAGGCAAATAAAATATTTAAGCGAAAAAAAGAACTGTAATGTATAGTTTATAGTCATAAGTTAGAGTATCAGTAAGAAACTGCTGCACTACATTTGTTTTACTTAGGAATAGGCAATGTGAAATTCATTCTATTCAGAATTCTAACACAGCATACGATGTCAGCAAATAAATAATAAATTATAGTTTACAAAAACTAAAAAACACCCTTTTATAGTCAATCGAGCTAAGTTATAACTTAATCTTTTTGTTGCCGAATCTGGAAATGGGATCTGAAATTATTCGCCAGATGAGGGATGGGATCTGAAATTAGTCGCCAGATGCGAAATGGGATCTGAAAATGGAAAATCGTCAATCATGATGATCCTCTGATCAGGGCAATGGAACAAAATTATGAAATTATTGTATTATCATCGTTCCTAAACAAACAAGCAAAATTTCGAATTAATCTGTACTTTTAAAGTGGGTAAAAATCGAGTTCAAAGATTCCGTTACATACAAATGAAACTTATAAAAGGGTGTTAATTAAAAAGTACAAATTCCTGATTCTTCCTGAAAAATTTCCAAGATGCCTATAAATCAGGGAAAAATCCTTTCCCAACTCATGACACAAAGAAAGATTTAATATGAGACAGTTATATCAAAAATTCCTTAAAATTAATAATAACACGGCCAACATAGCCAAAGTGTATTCCAGAGTAAATTATGCATTAAACATCTTTTCTCCGACTAAAAAAAACTTATTTGGAATAATTACAAAAGATGCCAACTTAAGTAACAGAACTTTAACAATAAACGATTATTTTTCAGCAAATAAATTAAATAACCATATAAATTAGAGTTACTTGAATTACTGAATTAAAGCAGACGATAGTCATACGGTAGAAAATTTTCTACCTGAACAATATCTATAACTGCATAATTTAAATATTAGATTAATTGTTTCAAAATAAAGAAGGGAAATTTTAATAAAATTATTTTTTTACAGTACGAAGCACTTACAATGACTGGCATTTTTAAGCTATTAAAAAGTTTAATGAGAATATTGAAAAGGATGTAGACAATTTCTAGAACGGAAATAATAAATATAGGGTATTTAAATGATATATTTTAATTACCGTATTTACTCGAATCAAAGCCACCCTCGATTCTAAGCTGCACTCCAAATTTCTTACATGTTTTTTGAGAAAAAAAAATTTGTAAGATGTTCAGTGATACTCTATACTTCAGAATCCTTTTTTAAAAAATTTAATAAGAAAAAAAGGAATTAAAAATTAATATATTCAATCAGTACAAAAAAATTTCAAATACATTCACGAATCTATAATTACTTTAATTGTCAGTAACATGTTTCGAAAATGATTCGTCCCTCCCATTGTTACAACTGACATCGGAATTGGTGTCGGTGTTGCCATTTTCCCACACACTGTCGTCTTTCGTGCCATCCAATGCATTTGTTATACAATTTTTTTTAAAAGAATGTTGTTTTGAAGAATGTAAAACAATTATTAAAGACTATTGAACATTTATAAGCAAAAATTATATAATTTTGCATACGCCATTGTGTGACGTATATTTGTTTAATCCGTGTCAAATTTTGAGTGACCACTACTGTCTCCGTTTTTTCTGCATATAAAATTACCTCCCTTTTCATACTTGCTGCATAGTGAACTCATCTTAATGATTTTACCAAATCTTTGATGTTTAGGTGATTAAAAGAAAGCGCATACAAAAAATTTCCTAAATACGAGCTGACAACAATGTTAAGGAAAGACTGAGTTCTGGAGGTAAACTAGGGAATGGTATAAGTCATCGATGCAAGTGTCCAGAATGGACGGTTACATTTTTCCTTTTGAAAGGTGTGAAAACTCTATTTTCCCCATCCAACAAATGTTTTGCCTTCAATTCTACGCCGCACCCGATTTTCAGAGCATTAACACTGAAAATCTAACATTGAATAGTGCGACTTAGATTCGAGTAAATACGGTAATTTATTTATTCTTTATCAAAATAACTAGTTTCAACACAACTGCAAAAACTAACTGGTTCTTTTAAAATATTTCGTTCTGTTTTAAGTTAATAATTGACGAATATAATGATTATACTGGTGATTCAAAAAGAAGTATGCATTTCAGTGCGTTATAAATCAAGAACATTGTAAGTAGCCTGTAACAAAGTTGTATGTGACTATTTTAGGTTTTGCAGATACAGGTATGCTGTGCGTGCAAACTTACTCACACAACACACATCGCGCCTAAACGCTTTTTAAATTATCAAGTCCAAAGGTTGCCACAGTGGTGGTCAGTGAGAAAATTTAGCTGGTCCCCAGAAAAATGACATCGAAACACGGTACACATCTCAGCTTGAAATAAATGCAGTTCTCCGTCTTGCAGTAACATCATGTTTCCAGATATCCATAATTTTATTTCAAGTAAGCAGGAACATCCATCACAATAGGAATGTATAATGCTCTAAAAGTTTAATATACTTACTTAAACCATTTTTAATTGTTTTGTTTCTATTATTATGGTTTATTATTAAAGCTTTCATAATTTGATAACAATTAATAGTTTCATTTTATTAACTAGGTACATTTTATGTGTTCTCGATCACAATTTTTTTTATAAATATATTTAACACTTAAAAAATCCGATTAGTGGTCCGCGGGATTTAAATTATGAATTTACTGGTCCGTGAGGTCAAAAAGTTTGGCGACCGCTGATCAAGTCCACCGACAGTGGCTATGAAACTCTGTTTTAGCTTCGTCCAGAAATTTAAACTTTACACAAACAACCCGGAGTTTTAAATTTTTCGTACTATTGCCAGGTACATTTTCTTGTTCGAAGTTCTTTTCCGAATTTTGGTCGAAAACACTGTCGCACAACAGCTGCAAGTACCATTTTGCTAAATTTAAGATCACAAAAAGTTTTCTCCGCTTCAGACGCAGCCATTTTAATTGACTACTCACTTGACAAGCACGCTATTGCCTACGTCACTTCCGGCTGAGGCTAGACACAAACTAAGAGTGCATCTAGCTTACAGTTCTCTGAAGTGGGGCCTGTCTTATTCTGCTACCGTTTTACAGCTCCTGGAAAGTCTATACTTCTTTAAGAATAACCCTGTATATTATGATATAATAAATTATTAATATAACCAAAATAATTTTAAATAGATTCAGATTTACAGAGTAAGATAATACCTAACAGTAAGATGACTTTTTTTTAAATAATTTTGTCGTGTTCGTGGTTTCGAGGCAGCGTTTTCGAGTCGTGGTGTAATGGACAGCCCGTGTAATCCATTAGTGTGAGAAGGTCAGATAGGAGACTAGCCATAGTCAATACAAATTCTATTTATTAACAAATTCTCAACACGACACAAATTCAACTACCCACGTTTAGAAATGCACCAATAAATATGGGGAGCAATAGCGAGGTAGACGAGATACTGGAAGAATTAACAATAAATCGTATCACTTACGTCTACAAAATACACTTTCTAATTCAACTTGAGCGAATCTAGTTCAACTGTTAATTGACCATGTCGTCATTCTTAATATTAATCAAATAAGCTACAAAGTGCTCTCGCCTAGCTTCACGTTAATCAATCACTGCTATCCTTTAGCAGTCTAACCACTCTCTTCTCTAACTCGAAAGTTTAATCTTTAAATACAAGCCTTGATTTCCATATTCACATCTTCGGAGGAGGAGGAAAGTTTTCAATACGATAATTTTTACAAACCAATTATTACCCAAGAGGTCTATTATTAGGAAGAACGCGGATAGACCCGTTACTGTTACCCCGCCATGTAGAAGAGGTTGATGCAAGTTAAATTTGTTGATGCTCCGGTTCTTACATTTGCGTAGTGTGAAAGTGGGGTCGTTCTCGTCATTAGCTCATGGTTCAAAAATACGTGAACCGTCATCGATAGCTCTTTGTGTTGATAATGAGTAGATTAAGCAGCAATCATTCAATCACGTAAGAGATACTAAAAGCACTTCTCCATTATTTTCACTGTTATTCGACTTTCTTAGACGATACTATAAATATATTTTCACATTGGAAGTAAAACATTCTGTGTTATGCAAAAGTTAGAGTAACATAAGGCATACATTTTTCTTACTACACATCATTTTCTGTTATTTTCTAAAGTTTTTACGGTAGAAAATATTTGTAGACTGATATAAATGTAAAAAAAAGAAGAAGAAAGATCTTTCCCTGAATTTCTTGATGTTATGATTTTAATTCAATATTTATTATTTAATATCTCTGTGTGTAGGGCCAAATGGCAAAATTTATGTAATGAACTAATTGGCATGCCATGCTATTTTTATTGTAGCAAACGCGCGATTTTAAATATATTCTCAAAACCCTCACATATTCTAATCTAAGTTGAGTGTTTACATAGTTAGAGGAAAGCATTTAAAGAATTTGCCTTGTTGTCACTTTTGCAATTGTTTGCAAAACTTTCAAAAATAATCGGAAACCTTGAAAAATAACTGAACACTATTTGACTGTTCTGTACAAATCAAGCACAAAATGTATACTGCACACAACATCACGTAACAAACTAGAGCTAATTGTAACTTCTTTCCATACTAAATTTATATTTATTTATTTAGCTTAGAATAACTTAAATTATTAAGTTTTACTCGTTTTACTTGCATATCATCAAATCAATCCCTTATTAGAGATAAAATAATTAAAAAAAATTATAAATAAGGATATCATGCTATTTTAAGAGCCCTCTATTCAAATAACAAATCACCGTGTTCATTCATCAAAATATGCGTTTGTTTTCTTTCGGTCGGCTTTTCACAAAATAGAAAACTTTTCTGTCATCATTGTAAGAGTATTTCACTCTAATCAATCAGATCTCCGATCAAACTATTTGTTTTCCTTCAATCATCACTACAAAGATCCGAAAGATTAATTGCTTCATATTAATTCATAGATCATAGTTCTAGCAAATTGTGTCAACAGACTAATTTCCTTCCGAAGTTGGGGTTGTTGAGAAAACTAAATCTTTTCAAAAGCGTTCTCAGCCTTTTCTATGGGTTGATTCTTCTTCACTAGTATTTTAGAGAAAGGAGGGGAGAATAAGTTGCATACTTCCACGTAAAAGAGTAAATTACAGCCTTCTCATCCCTCCCTCCCCCAATTTGAAGGATTGAAGTACTTTTCCAGAATTGTTTAAAAAATTCTTTGCTTGTGAACAAGATGAATGGTTGTTCAATTATCTCGACTGAAAATTGCCATCATTACAAAATAGTCTTCTTTACGGGATGTATTGTATTCAGAAAGTAGAATCATTTTTCACAATTTTTTTTTTTCGAAACTTCATGATGGTATTATCTTCGAAAGAAAGAAACAATCGATTTTTAGAATAGACGTTTAGACCAACCACAATTAAACTACGAACCCACCAGGTGTCCTATCCGACCCCTGTAGCAGATTATGAAACAATAGAAATATTTTCAGTTTCAGTGTCTTAAAAAATTTATTCAAGAAATTATTTCATCTTTTGTAAAATGTGAAAATTTCGATAGGAGTTTGAATGGTCTCTTTTGTGCTGAAAGCATAGTTGTGAGAATTTATTCAGGGTGTTTCGAAATTTACGCGCAAAAGTTTAAAGGGTGATAAAAAAAACATCTCTAAACAAGCAATTTTCAGCGTACAATGCATGGGGGAGAGAAAGTGGTGAACCTCTAGATGGCATTGTGATTGAAAGCAATAATTTCGAGTTTTCTTAAACATCGTTATTTCTACCGTAAATTTCAAAAGGTAGTAGCAAAAAGTGGAGAGGCATTTTATGTATGGTCTTGTCCAGTGGCGTAACAAAGAATATTAGCCCCCCCCCTGAAAAGTCAAGTTTTCGGCTTGAAGCCGAAATACGTACCTGGCGTCAGTCAGGGTTTGGACCCCCTAGAGTCCCTGCCCCCCATCCCCCACGATGCGGGGGTATACGTTACGCCGCTGGTGTTTCCAATGGGAATATTCTGGAAGCCGAAAAGCTGTACAGACAGCATATCCCAGCAAGACACGTGGTCGAATAAGAAATACTCAAACGATTGCATCGGTACCTATGTGGAACGGTATCCTTTGTCCCCGGCATGCTTGGTATAGGGCGGGGCAGAAGTGTGCCACATGTTCTATACATCATGCCCACTAGATCGTTTGGATATAGTCTTCCCTTGTGTGTGTGTGACGAAAATCTACTCCACTCGATTGTTTCGTGATTAGGATGGGATGAAGGAGTAAACCCAGTGTCGTAACGGAGAATATTACCTAGGTCCCTCCTGCAAAAGGTTTTGGGCCCCAAGCCCAAACACGTACTTGGCGTCAGTCAGAGTTTGGGGCCCCTGGGACCCCGGCGCCCCCCCCCGGGGCGGGGGGGGCGGAGGGGGAGGTGTACGTTACGCCACTGAGTAAACCCCTACCATGAACAGAAAGCACAAGCATTGATACGTGCAGATTATGCGTAACGATGCGTAAGTAGGTATGGTGTGTAGGCTGACTAAGGTGCCAGCTCAGGTGTCGTCTTCATCACTTGAACGTGACGTTTCTTTAAAGGGCGATATTAATATAAATTCACTCTCATCCCCAACTGCTGAGTAAAAAATACACAATAAAGCCAAAAAGTTCATGGGGCTATTACTACACATATCACCAAATCAATTACAAACAAGTAATATAAAAAAATAGTTTTTAAGTCAATTCTTACTTAGATCAACAACGAAAAATTTTATTTTAGCTACTTTTTATTAAATAGTTACAATTAATATAAATATGTCTATACATAGGACAGAATCACAACATTAAGTGGTCATTAGTTTTTTTAATTATCATTAAAGTATCGTATTGTGACATAGCCATCCTGTGATGACTATGTCGTTCCGGTTCCGCGTAAGCTAGAGGTGTGGGATTATCAAAATGATGAGACATAGTAGTTCTTAATACAACTTTTATTAAGAATAACTTATATTACTTAATTCTAATTTGACAATTTTAATTAAAGTGAGAGTTAACACCCA
>BMAV01019946.1:47634-58775 GCA_019973955.1 Trichonephila inaurata madagascariensis
GACAGATTTAACGTGCATCACTGCCCTACACGGCGGGTCTTTAGTGGTACTGGGCTCGAACTCGTGACAAGGCAAGCCACGGTCCGATACCTATACCACTCAGCTACCACGGCCACCTTAAAATCTGGAAACTGAGTATGCAGGTTCCATTCATGGAGTAGAGATCCACTATAAGATGGGTTTTGTGAAAATCGCTTCCTAAATGGCGTTACGGGGGCTTAAGAGGCATTATGGGTAATTATTTCCACTTTTAAACTATCAGACGTGCGGTCTTGAAGTTTGGTAAACAGTAACTTTCATTGACTAGAGATTCGCTACAAAATGGGTTTTTATGAAAATCGACCCCAAATGGCGTTGCGGAGAATTAAGGGGTGTTAGTGATAAGTATTTCTATATTTAAACTCTTAGACGTACAACCTTAAAATTTAGTAAGCAGATTCCTTTCATAGAGTAGAGAAGCACTACAAAATAGGTTTCGCGAAAATCACCCCAAGGGGCATTTCGGGAGATTAAGGGGTGTAATAGATAAATATTTCTATTTTTAAACTATTAATCCTACCTGCTTGAAAATTGGTAGGATCCTTTCTTGGGATAGAGTTCTTCTAACAAAGAGTTTTGTGAAAATCGAGTCCCAAGGAGGGTTGCCGGCATCAAGGGGAATTCTAGAGAAAAATTCCTGTTTTTGAATTGTTAGACCCACATGCTTCAAATTTGTTAAACATGTTTCTTTTGTTAAAAAGAGATCCACAAAGAATGGAATTTACGAAAATCGACTATCAGAAGGATCGGCGAATTCATAAATAAATTCCCCTTTCCGAACTACTGGGACTATAATAATGAAATGTTGTTTGTGTACGTTTCTTTTGTTAAATTGGAATCCGCTAAAAAGGGTTCTTTTGAAAATCGACATTCAACTTGGTTAAGGGAAGTATTGATAGTAAAAATTCCGTTTTTACATTATTAAATTTGTCACGAAGGTTTATTTTACGGAGTTGAGATTCCACTGAAAATTGGTTTTGCGGAAATCCACTTGGTTATTGAGTTACGAGAATGCAAAAAGTTATTCTACTTCAATTTTAGAGATTATTAGAATATATTAGAAGTTCTATACTTTTTATATCAAGAGGGGAGAGAGAGTTACAGGTATAAGTATATTTTTAGTACAATCAAATTCTTAATACTAGGACTTAGATATCAATAATTTATATTATATATATATATATATATATATATATATATATATATAACCAGTACATATTTATGCATCATGAAATACCCAGCAAAGCGAGTGGGTAACGGCTAGTATGTTATATTATTTTTTTTAAATATTTAATAGAATACGTAGGTGTATAAAAAGGATTTTTTACAAAGTTTCAAAAACATCGATTATCTGTAAAACCAAAAAATTTTCTATAAATATAAGGAATCCTATGTTCAATTTTAGAAAATCGGATAAACGGTTTTTCTCAGCTTTCAAAATGCAAAAGCTTAGAAGAATGAATCTGAACAAATATCTCGTAGTTTTGGTTTTCAAAGCAATGTAAATAATCGGATATTTTTCTACAACTTTATTCCACGTTACTTTGCTTTGGAACTTTATTGCAAAAAACTTACAAAGCACAGCGCAGATATGTTTTCTTTTGAGGAGCACAACGATTCAGTATTTTCTTTTTCTTTTTTTTAAAGTAAAGAAAAAAATGTGAAAGGGTGAAAATAGAACATGTGAAAAGACAGAGGTAACTTCCAATCCGATACTGAAAGAGAATTATTAGGACATCCACCCGATTTCGTTTATGTGTTCCACCATTGAAGAGTTCCACCTGAATTTTATGAAATTTTCCATTATTCATGCCAATGTATACAAAGGATGTTATACCTAAGGTTTTATCTGTTTTTCCTTCCACAAAACGTCCTCTTTTTATTTCTCTTTTCCAAAAAAAAAAATCCAAAAGAGAAAACAAGAAAGGAAAAGAAAAAAATTACACGGTTACTCCACTTTTAAGAGCGTAGAGTTCTGGAGTTTTATACAAAATTGCATTCTTAGAGCGAAAAATGCCTCTTTTCATAAGTCTCTTTGATATCTCTGAGATAAATTATTTTCAAGGAAAACAGAAAGGTAAAAAAAAAGGTGTGTCTACGTGTACTTACAAGCTCGCAGATAAATGCGGAACAGAAAAAAAAATAATTTGAAGCAAATCTTGATTTTTACGTTTAAAATGTTCTACATTAGAAGTAAAAATTATATTCATTTGTCTTTTTGAAAACAGCAGATGGAATATTGTTGAATTAACTGCGTCTAAAATAAATTATAGTTAAAAAAACAACAACTAAAATACACCCTTTAATAGTCAATAGAACTAAGTTGAAATTTAATAGTTTTGTCGCCAAATCTGGAAATGGGATCTGAAATTAGTCACCAGATGCGGGATAGGATCTGAAAATGGGAAATCGTTAATCCTGATCAGGACAATAGAACAAAGTTATTAAATTATTGTACTGCGATCGGTCCTGGACAAGTGAGCAAAATTTCGACTTATTCTGAAACTAAAGTGGGTAAAAATTGAGTTCAAAGATTCCGTTACATACAAGTGAAGCTTATAAAAGGATATTAAAAATGTGAAAAAAGCGACTCAAGCATTTAGTCACCCTTCACGATATCTTTGGAACTATTAACTAAGTGGACTCAAATATTTTTTCGTGTTTTTAGATATTGCAAAATATAAATACATATATATTTTCATTCCAAATTATTATACATTTTATTTACTTGGCAATGTATATATACATATATTTAATAAAAATATTAATGAAACAAAAACATTAACAAGAACTCAAAGAAATTTAATACAAAATATAGCAATACCAAAATCTACAGATTTCCGTTTTTGCCTTCTGTTTTTTATCAACAGCCTTAAGCCTCTTCATTTTAAGCGAAATAGCAATTTTCTTTCCTTTTGAGTTCTTTGCCATTGTGCTCGGCAGAAAATTCTTCTAAAATAGTGGGGGGGGGGGAATCGCGGCCCAGATTTTTACGTAGGGGTGGAGGATGAAAGAAGCTTAGATAAACAAAATTGGCTCGACCGAAGGTATTTCAAAGCGAAGTTCCCTTCCTTTTTTCGAAACATGTGAAATTACCTCCCTTTTTTACATCCTTCTTAAATTTCGCTTGAGCGACTGGTGTTTTCCGTATTTTGTTCATTCCATAGATGGGAAGTATTTTCGTGTTAAGAGCGATTTCCGATTCATGTCATCCCTCTCACCTTGCAGTAATTTTATCAAAGTAGGTTCAAAAATTGCGTATTTTTTAATTACGTACTTCATATCTGCATATTAAATCTACATTTTAGAGTCAAAATAGACAAACAATTTTTATTTTTAAAATATAGCATTAGATCATAAAAATATGAACAAAAAAACATCCAATAAATCATGCAGCGCCGGTTGCACAGCCAAATAGTCGTAAAAAATGCATATCAGAGGAAATCGCGAGTTGCACAAATTTTGGTACATCTACTTGATCCGCGTGGAAATCGCGGGATGCGCAGATTTAGAGCAGTGACACTCAACCTGTGATCCGCGGGCCGCATGTGGCCCACTGGACCTTTCTGAGTGACCCGGTCACGGCCTGTTTCTCTAACAAATTCAACTATTTAAAAACAATGCATTGAAAATTTAGCGAGAAATTCAATCAATCAAATATATCAATTTTGCTATCGATGTTGTGTTCTTTCGAATTACGAGATAACTTTTTGTTCTCTTTGTAATATTAACGGTTTGTGGTAACAAATAACAGTAGAGTAGCATCCATTTTATAAGAGAAACTAATTTTTAGTTAACCGTCATGTCTTCCAAGCGAAAAATAGCTGAAGAATATCTATTGTTAAAAAACTATTGGGATCTTGACTGTTTCGTAGAAAGAAAAAAAAAGATGTTTGTTTGATTTGTCATGAAAATGTTGTATTTAAAAAATATAACTATGCTTGTCACTATATCCACTAAACACAAATCTTTCAATGGTTCTTTTTCTTGAGGACCTCTTTCAAGAGGAGATGTAAATCAGCTTCCTTAAAAAATCTTTTCAACAACGACAAAATATTTTATCGGTGGCAATGTCACAAAATGCACAGGTAACAAAATCATTCTATAAAATTTGTTACATTATATATGTGATGAATCCCCAGCCCTTCAAGTTTCAGTTTGGGTAAACTTCCTACCAGTACAACTCAACCCACCTCCCACATAAGTACTTTTGACTTCTACTTTCGCCGAGCTTAAAAAAGACACGTGTACCAACGACTCACTCGCTGCTGATCAACTGTGAAAGAGGTCTCGTTTTGTCATGACTTGGAGTGCAGACTACTTTGCTGAATATTGAAATAAAATATAATATGATAAACGGCTGCACGTTGCGTTTCTCCTGTCAATCTAAGAATTACTCCAATACCTGATATATATATATATATATATATATATATATATATAACGTACGAAATTGTTAACATATGAATTGATATACACACAAAAAAATTAGTGTGTTTCTTAAATATATATTTCCGATGTAATCTTTAATAAATTCAGTTATTAGTTCAGATTTTTTTAATGAAATCAAAAAGTATTTAAATAAATTTAAAAAAAAATGCACAAGCAAGTTTGAACTAATTTTGAGCAAATAATACTGATTACAGTTTGGAATTAAGTAAAACCTCTTTGCCACCATCCTGGACTTGATAAATTAATATCTGAAATAAAAATAAGCGAGGCTTTGTCAAAAATGAAAATCAAATTATCAAAGCACATGGTAGCTTTGTTTTTATGTCAGTAGGAGACAAAAAAGGGACTTGAGATCATTGACGAAAGGAAATTGAAATTACCTCATAACTGGGTATATAATGCATACAACCTATTTTTTTGTAAGTTGAGTTTGATAGAGATTAATATAATTTTAATATAAAATTCAAAATTATATATATGAGTTTCAATATTTTGATCAGTTTTTTGCATTTTAAATGCCCTTGATCTTATAGCGCCCCCCTCCCCCATTAATCCTCATTTTGCGGCCCGCGTTAAATAGATGCCATATGTAAGCGGCCCGGCGAATAAAAAAGTGAGCACCCTGATTTAGAATAAAAAAATGCATGAAAATACACAAGTTTGTCGAGGCTGTATTTCGAGTACCGATTAATTTATTTCGTGTTAACCGATATTTCTTCTTAAGCGTTTTCACGTTAACGTATTTCACTGTACTCTAAAACTTGATAAAATTTGCTCAGCAATGTGTTGATAAAGGTATCCATGCAAAACAAATGAAACATTATTGCAAAAGCAAGTACAGAATGCAATGAAGTGTGCAGTTAAGTATTTCTTAAGCTACGAAAAACAGGTTTAGATTTTTATCTGGTAAGAAATCATCACTAAAATAAAAGCCATCTAGCTTAGACTCACAAAATTGCAAAATATTTCAGCAGTAAGAAATGTAGTCATTTCATTCTTGGGGAATGATTCACGAGATGGGTATAAATCTGAAACGAATCCTTTCTGAAAGTGTTAGTCAAGACATGTGGAAAATTTAATACGACATATGCGAGAATTATTTGGAGTCATTAAGACTAATAATGACATTCAACTCCATAAAGGACCTCATATTTAACCCAGATTTATAGTGCCCGGGTGGCATGTTTATGGTAATAATAAATCGGTGGGAATAAACTACAGGGGAAATAAATACAGTTTGAGAATTTCGGTACAAATTAAAATAGGCATTTGTTTGTTTTATTCATTGTGCTTGAGAAACATATTTCTCGGGAAAATATATTAGTTCATTTTTTTTGTCCGATAGTTTTTTACTGTTGTTATTAGAGTTTTGTTAGTTTTAGTTTATGTGAACGCCAAAAATAATTTAACGTTTAGTTGATCTTAGATTTCTCTGTTAAAGACATACGTGTTTTTTTAGTGAATGTAAAGTTCTAGGGAAATATAAGTAATTATATATATCGAAACGCGCGTGTTTGTATGTAAATTGATTTCAAAATTTTTCTTGTTTCCTGAAATTTCAGAAAACAACACAGAGTGATCATCAAAAGATTATTCGATTGATTTTGTAAACAAATTTTAACACATTTTTTTCCATTTCAATTTCCGATAACAAAAAAACAAAAAAAATAGAAACATATACTATACCAAGGGATGATAAGTCATAAATATGTATGTCAAATATATTTTTATGTTCAATGATATTTAAATATCAATATATAATGATTTTAGCAGCGGTAATAATTGTTTATTAGTGAGGATAGATAACTTTTTTTATAACTTCAAAACCTATTTATGCGGTACAGATATTATTTGATATATAGATGATTATAAATTAAAATAAAAATCTATTTTTTATAATAAATTCTTCCACAAGGGGAGTGAAGTGTACGTGTTTGTATTTCCTATTCTGGTAAAATGTGGAAGTAATTTTTGTCAAAGTAAAACATGTGTTTTTGTAATTTTTATAACATTTATTGTGTGATGAGAGAATAACTAATACAAGAAAAAACAACATGAGGTACATTTTTAACAGCTTCTTTAGCATAAAAATTTATTAAAAAGTCTACAGTCGAAATGATAGTGCATGATAAAGTGGCAAGACTGAAAAAGGCTTGGATAGGATGCTGCCTGTGAAGAGAGAAAGCTAGGGTTGCTTGTGAAATATTGCAATGTACATTGTACTCTATTCGCTACTCAAAACTCACTCATCAGTAATCATCACTTTGACTTACCGTAAAATCCGGCACATAACGCGCACCTATAATTTAAACTTAATTTTATAATTTTAAAGTATATTCGCCGTATAACGCGCAATCCTCTGTTCCGAAGAAATCTTAAATACTACACAGCTGGCCACCGTAAATGCAACACTCTGTAGGATGCATGCAAATAACATAAAATTTACAACACGCATTAGCGGAGGTGAGATATGCAAGTCATTAGAATTCCAGCGCAGACACACATCACGCGCGCCCATGGCTCCACCTAAAAGCGCTATTTAAGGCTTGGAGATTTCGACGATTTCAAGTCCAGCAATTGTGTTTTTCTTGTGGTTTTTTTCAAAAAACGATCAGTTATGTCACGTATAAAACAGCGATCAGCTTTTGATCAAGTATCCAACTTCGACAGAGGGAGAATAGTGGCCTACCGAGATTGTGGATTATCTTTCAGAGAAATCGGTAGTCGTGTTGGACGAAACCAAACAACTGTAATGTGTTGGATGCAGGAGGGTACGACGGACCGACGTGGTCGATTGCGTCCACCTCAGTGCGCCACTTCACGTGAGGACATGCAAATATGTCCATGGCTCTTTTTTTTTTACTCTCGAGGAATATCAGAGCACCACTTCCATGCCAGCAGCACGTACCCCGTATGATGATACGCCCACCAGAACTTTTCACAGGGCAAGTAAGGCAAGACGGATTCATTACTTGGTAGAGTTCTCGCCAAATTCGACATCTTCCATCAGTGCAAAATAAGGTGAAACATGATTCATCCGACCACATTACCCATTTCCAATCCTTAGATGTCCAGTGTATTCTTTCTCTATACCACTGAAAGCAAATTTTGCACTTTGGGTATAAATAAGTGGTTTTCTACCAGGCATCCGACCATGCGTTCCTATTTTCTGCGATACTCGGCGCATGGTTAGAACTGAAATCTTTTGGGAAAAACCTTGGTCGAGCAATTTTTTAAAGCTAAGGTACAATAGAGTCCCTGTTCTGCCGTGTATTTCGTCGGAAACGACACCTATCACGCTCTTGAAAAACTGTGCTCGTAACGCAGTTGCGTCTTCTAGTGAAGGACTGTTGGTTCTTAATCCAACTTTTGAAAACCTTTGGTATAGTTGTCTTTGAAAACCCAGTGAGATTTGCTGCTTTCGAAATCGAGTCCCTTGCCAAACGGGCACCAACAAAAATCTCTTTTACAAAGGGTGAATAATTTCTAGTATTTTCCTATTTTACATCATTCATCGGAAAAAGCACTCTTACATTTTACTTATACTAGCGTTCTAGCCACGTGTAACCCACGTCATCAGAAAAGAATTTGCATACTTTGTGATACCGCCCCCCTTTGGTGACCATATCTTTGATTGTCAGCGTGAGCTAGAGGTGTAGGGTTTGCAAAAGGAATAGACATTTTTAATTCTTAATATGTCTTTATTAAGAATAGAACTTAAATGTCTAACAATTTAGATAAATTTAAATTAGCAAGAATCTATAATGAGCAAAAACACAAGGATAGTTAAACCGAATCGCGTAATTTAGACCACTTTCTCTAAGTTATAATTATTTTCCGCCTACTCGTACTTCTAATAATATTACAAGTCCTAATATCAAATAAGCAGTACTACCTTAATCCAAACTTAGATTCGATTTTTATATGAAAACGTCTGGGAGCGCGTGCAATGGTATGCAACTTGTATTAATGGCTGATTTTTCCAGGTAACTTCACGATAGGCTGTCAATTCCCTCTAGTCTCTTTCACACATAACATTCCCCAAATTGAAATTCCACTTACTGAAACTTCTGTTCTTTTAAAAGCTGTCTTATTTGTATTTCTTGTTCACATTTCGCTTCTTGGGTATTGGTTGGAAAAGAATTGCCATTAATCTTGGCCACCAAAGAACCCAGAGGTTATGTTAAAGAAAAGAAGCGTGAGCCCGTCACAACTTTTTTCCTAGCATGCATTCAAATGCAAATTTCAAAGGTTTCTAATTCATTCGTCAATGTGTCTATATGTCCCATGTATCTTTCATTATGTCTCTTTTTCACTCTTTCTCATCACTTTTTCTCCCTCTATATTATAGTGGTCAAATCCATGGAGAAAAAACAAAATGTGCATCTTATTAGTAAAAACACCCTTTTATGTTACATATGATCCATGATAGTTATGAAGGATCATAAAACTATCTTTACAACAAGAGCTCAAAAACACTAAAACACTATTCCATAGCTCTAAATAGAAATTAACTAAAAATAGAGAATAAATTTAATTTTGAAAAGAAAATAATCGTTTGCTGAAAAAAAAAATTAAATTTCGGCAATGCTTAAGTGAATCAGAAATAAATGACAATTCAAGATACCAATTACTTTTTTAATGAAAAATATTTATTTCATGCGAAAATTAAGTTTAAAAAAATCATAGTTTTGACATTCGTCTATATATAAGCTAAAGTAAAACTCTAGTAATAAAACAACTGATTAAAAATATTAGAAACATAACAGTCTATGCCCTATACAAAAAACAACAAAATTCTTCCATGATCATGATTCTTTTGCCGTAGAACATTCACACAGTTTCTATGTTTATTCAAAACAAAAAAACAAAGCAAGAAAAAATAAATAGAAAACAGAAGGGGGTTCGATTTAAATTCAAAAAATTGTTAAACAAACAAAAAGTCGTTTGTCTATTCCTTCCTTTCTTTGTTTTCATTCTAAATCAAAAGAAGTAATCTCAATTTCCTTCTGCAGTTTCAAGCAACAAGTTGAAAGCAAATATCTATGTGGGTCCTTGGGAAAACCTAAATTCAATTTATTTTGTACAAGGAAGGGGAGGTGCTCATAGGGGCGATTCATTGTTCCTCCTGCTTTGAATTGAGTTAACATCCCCCCATACTCCACCTTCATTGAATTTTAGAAATGCATGTTGTTCATGTTGACTCAACATGCTTATGCCAGTTTATTTCGATTAAAAGTTAAAACTTTCTTTTGTTAATATTTGAATTTCAGATCTCAAGTATGTGACTTATTGATTCTTCAGACAAAAAATTTGTGTTTCCCCTATGATGTTTAAATTTATTATATATTTAACTCTAGATTAATTTTGAAAAGAATTTGATAGTTCTAAAATAGAATTGTGTCTGATGTAAAAGAAAAATCAAAATAACATTATCTGAAATGTTTTCGATGTCTTGAAGCAGCATTATAGGTGGAAATCCCATACTCACGCAAGAAGTATTTTTCATAAGAATCACACATTATAATTAAAAATTGTGAATTTTTTATTGATTCATATATATAAAGTATACTATATAACTCTTCAATTTCTTTACGTCTTCCCATGTGGTCAAGACGTAAAGCAGTTGTCAAATTTCGTCTGACCACTTGACATGACTGTCTCCTCAAACATCTGTAACGAATTCATGTTGGACAGGCCCCTTTCTACACGATCTGCGGTTTTCGGGAGGACATGGATGCTGACCACATTCGCCGCTGCTCAGCCTTAAAAGGTTCTCCTTTGTGCGATCTTTATTGGTAAGTTAGGGACTTATTGGGTTCATAGACTTTTCTCGCCGTGTTTTTTTCCTACTTTGTTTATTTTGTCTGTTTTTGTTTTTGCTCCAACCCCTTGTTGTGTAGTGGTCTTTTGTAACCTTGGCCATTGGAAATAAAAAAAGAATGTATATATATATATACATTCTTTTTACAATACAATTATCCAAGTAAATTTATTTATAAATATATTTCTATTTCTAATTAAATATATTTTTATCTTAGTTCATTATTTTATTTAAAATTCCTTTTATTTAGTTTATTTTAAAAAATTATTTTTAAAAAACAAAAAAAAATTTTAGCGCTTATTTTAATTGCAATATATCGATTAGTATATAATCATCCAAGTTTATTTACTTTGTAATATATCTCTATTTGATTTTATCTATTCTTACTTTGTTCTTTATCGTTTTTAAAACTTCCTTTATATAGTTTATTTCTTTAAAAAAATTTAGCGGTTTGTTTAATTGCAAAATAAAGATCCAGGTGACGCCACGATTTTTCCTTCTCGAATAGTCGTCTCAATAGCATTCGTCATTTTACGTCATTTCGCGTTGGGAGCTTATAGTGGAAGATTGAATTTTCGATCTCCAGTAATTATTTTACACGTAAGTGGGTTTATTTTATTTATTTATTTATTTTTTATTATTATTATTCCTCTCTTTGAGACATTCATTATTGTTCTCTTTTCTTAGCTTCATTTTAATATATAAGCAGTTTTTCTTCCACGTGTTGTATTAGGCTTAACTTTTCAACTTTTTTTTTCAATTTTGTCGAAAGTTTCTGCTGTACGGGGAAGGTGGATCCATAAAGCATTGCTAACCCTAATTCAGC
>BMAV01019946.1:61945-71979 GCA_019973955.1 Trichonephila inaurata madagascariensis
ACAGTTTTGATGCCGATAATAATAACGATTTTTGTGCTGTGTATAAATGGTAATTTTATGCTAAAAAAGGTCCCAAGTGTTACTGGATTCAGTACATTGAATGCAACAAATGGTTGCACGAAGATTGCAAAGATAATCATTTGCCCTGAGAGAAGTGTTGTGTAGGCTATCATTCGAACCTCCTGTATTGTTATTATTTTTAGCAAGCTAATTATGAAAGAATTTAATTTTTTTGTTTTTCTATAGTTATTGTTACCTCATATTTAATTTTGTAATGTTTACGTTATTTTTTTTATTTACTGTGGTATTTTTGCATCTTGCTCCATGACTGGTGGCATCTTACTCCATGACTGGTGGCATCTTCCCCCATATATTGAGGAAGATGCCACAATGAAATGAATTTCTTTAACATTAAATTTCTAATTTATTTTCATACTAAGAATAGAATTAACTTGTACACATAACCAATTAAATATTGAAAACTAAAGTTATTTTTTCATGGTCTTGTCATTTCAATTTTCAATGTACTCATCAAAAAATCCTTAAATGTGGCGTCTTCGACGAATTACCTTACATTGTATATTTATTTCATTATTTTTCTCATTTCTTTTTGAATTCAAGAAGAAAAACAACGAAGCATTTGATCATATAACAAATACTGTCATTTATAAGTTTTGGTTTGTTGTTTATCGCATTTATTTATTTATTTTAATATCATTTATATAAAATAATTTTTGCTTTTATTTAATCCCTATTTGATTCCGATTTAAAATGTGTAAACGGTAATAAATTGAATATCGAGTACATGTTAATGTTAGGTTTTAAATATTATTGAAATCTATTTATAGAAGGGATTATTTCAGCTAGATAATGTATCAAAATTTTGATTATGATTACAGGTATATAGTTAAATATGACGATAATTACACTGCCTAGCCAATGAATTAGAAAACCCAAAATCAATATTGTATGTACCACCTTTTGTACTGATAACTGCTTGGATTCGTTTGGGCATCGAGTTTACATGCTTCTGAAGTACATTTACGTCCAGAAAGTACCATTCTTTGGCTATGCACCTTTTTACATTTTGTAAATTAGATGGAAGAAGAGAGTGCTGTCAGATATGTCTTTTCACCCTATCTCACACGTTTTCTATGATGTTCCGATACGATAGCCAGGGAAGGTGTTGGAAGTCAGACTGATGCTCAGCGAAACAATTTTGAGCTTTCTGCAACGATGTATAGTACTGTCCATGAAGTATCTGTCTCCGTCAGGGTAAAAATGCAACATTTCATGGAGCATATCATCTGTCAGTATAGCTAAGTACTGTATGGCTGTTTGTTTACCCTTGAGGAAACCAGGACACCACTTCCAAGTCAGTATAACGTGCCCTATATCATGAATCTCCCACCGGACCCTTGCACAGGTCGAGTAAGGCAAGATGGATTCTTGGCTCTATGGGGTTTTCGCCAAATTCGACGTCTTCCACCAGTGCAAAATAAGATATAGCGTGATTCATCCAACTACAATATTCTTTTCCTATCCTTAGATATCCAGTGTCCTCTTTGTCGACACCATTAAAAAACGAATTTTTATATTTTAGGCAGAAAGGAGTGGTTTTCTCGCAGCTCTAGAGCCGGACGAACCGGACCCATGCCCGGGGCGGCAAATTCTAAGGGCGGCATTTGGATCGAATTTGAAAAATATTTTTTTTTGTTGCAAAAAATTTGATATATTTTCTAAGATATTATTGGGTGTGAATTTGGAGGTATTTCATTTAACCTATCTTACTTCCTTATTTTGTGCTCTGTATGTTTAACGTCAGTTTTCTTTTATGTTGAAACCTAAGAGTTCGAGGCGGGAGTACATGTTCAATCTTGAAATTTGATAACTTTACACATTTTTTATTAGTAACTTTCTCCCCATCCCGGAGTATGATCACAATGGACATTCCTTGCACCCATAAGGGGTCCGGTTTCAGCTATCCAAAAAGGGACAGAGGAAATGAGTTTTTTTTGGAGATAGAGAGTCACAGGAGATGTTTTATTTTAGTCTTGAGTGTAGAGTTAATATAAGTTAAAATAAACGTTTGTGATTCCACCATCAGTAAATAGAATCTTTTTAGAGAAAATTGGCATGCTGAAATGGACAATTCCTTCTCTAACATTTAACTCGTTTGAAATAATAACATATAATTATATCCTTAATTTCGAATTATTTTGTATTTGACTTAAAATTTATATATAAATATATTTAATATTATTATGCTGCCTTTTTCTTCACAAGAACTACTCAAATATTTTCGGTATGTACCTGTGTGTGAACAATTTATCTTTTTGAATTATAATTCTTTTGCTTTGGAGAAAGGGGTGGCATTTTCCACTTTTATCCGAGGTGAAAAAACTGCTAGAGCCGGCCCTGCTCACGGGTGCATTCCCGGAGGACTATGCATTCCCACCCTTTGAACATGATTCGAGCTGAAGTCTATAGGAAAGAGCTTGTTTGACGATTTGTATCAGTTGAAGCACAGTAGAGTCCCTGGTCTGCCGTACAATTCGTCGGGGATGACGTAGATCACGGTGTAGGGAAACTGTGCTCGAATCGCAGTTACTTCTTCTAGAGAAGGACAGTTAGTGTTCCGATTCCAACTTTTGAAAACCTTTTATATTGCTTCTTTTGAAAACCCAATGGGATTTGTTGTCTTGCCCTGCTAAACAGGCACCAACAATAAACCTTTTTTGAACGGATCTGCCATTTTTCCCATTTTACTTCATTCATCATGAAAATTATCTAACCACGTGTAACCTTCGTCATAAAAAGACTTTCATACTTCATCCCCAGCACGTATTCAAATGCAAATTTTAAATGTTTCTAATTCATTTCCCAGGGTGAGTATTATCACACTTGATTAAACTGAATGAAATATGCAAAAAAAGCAAGTGAACACAATTATTACGAAAGTAAAAAGTTTCTTTTATGGAAGAAACATCAAAGAAAAAAATTCCTTGATCGAAATCATTCGTTTAACTCTTCTTTCCTTACGATTAAAAGTAAATCGTAGAAAATTGAAGAAATAAATAAACTGAGAAAAAAAAAGTGAAATTTAGAGTTTGAAGGATAGCACCAAGCAAATCAAGGATGAAATTGAAAGAAGCAATAATTTGTCTAATTATGTTTGATTTTTCTTTTTGGTTTACTTTTCAAACAAAAAGAGAAAGTGACCTTTTTTCCGGAAATCCCACTTTAATCCAGTGAATTTGAGCAACAAATTTAGAGTAAATATCTATAAGAAATTCTCGATAAACTTCAATTTCATTTTAACAAGAAAGGGGTGGGTACTCACTGGGGGGCAGGGAGGTTGATTGTTCCAGTTTGAAATGCGAATCAATAATCCTCCTTTTACCGAACCCCCATTAAATCTACAAAAAGTATGTTATGGAACTATGTCAACTCAACCTGCTTTATTGTGCATACGTATAGATTGAAAACGAAAAAAATTCGTATTGTTTGAACTTTTGAGATCTCAAAAACGAAACGTATTGATTTTTCAAACAAAAAAGAATTTTTTTTCACGTAATTAAATTCATTTTCAGTGAAATTAATCACATTCATCAATAGTCGATTTTATAAATTTTAGAATAATTACTACTGCAGAGTTCCGAAAACTCTACCTAAGGTGGACGAGTTTGTGAAAATTCCGGGTCATTGAAATTGGAATTAAAGAAAGAATTAGCGTGAGTTTCCTCAATAAATATTGTACTTTAATTGTATGTATTGTTTGCTTGAGAATACAAAAGAAAATAAACTACCCAAATATCCTTAACCCTTTGAGTATGATGTAACGACTAGTGGATACATGCTATGTATAGGGCAAAATCTGATTGTAACTTCATGTGCATACATGACTTATTTAGGTGCACAGCCAGTGTAACCAGCGCAGGAAACATAAGGAAAATTATCTTTTATTCAGATTGTATAAAATTAAAAAAGGCAAGTTACAAAATGTCTGGATAACAGAAATTTGAAAAATAGAATTAAAATTAAAAAATTTTGTCAAATTGCTCGAAATGTTCCTTGGAACAAAAAGTTTCTCCACATGTGGTACCTAAGCGTATTGTTATTTGTCATCCCAAAAAGATAAATCCGTATCAAAAAGATTGTTGTATCCATCGATTTCGCCCATTAATATCATCCAGTATCACTTTCGTTGAAATCCAACGAAGATGCCAAATTGGCAAGAAAAAGTGAAAATATAAACGACAAAAACCAGTGGCGAAACTGATAATATTAGAGCCCCCTGCAAAATAAGATCTTGTGTTTAATATTTTAAAATTGGTTAAATACGTACTTGGCGTCAGTCAAATCTTAGGCCGCCCCCCACAAAGTGGGGTTGTACGTTACGCTACTCACAAAAGTAATTATACAAACATTAGAAAGTGAAACGAAACAGAAACGAACGGGTGCCTAAGTCAGCACCAAAAGGAAAAATGGAACGTGCGTTGTAACGTCAAGATGAGTACCCCAGAAATCTGGGATTTTCGCTTGAGCTAGAAACGCAATCTGATACCTAAGGGGTTAACATTCATACCAAGGCAATGCTGGTAATTTATAACATATATGTTGCGGAAAAGCGCCTCACATTCACCCATTTACTCATCCCGATATCTCCTGAGCTTTTAGACACACAAACATACTTTAAACTTGACAACCATGTTTCTTTTGCGGAGAGGAGTTTCACTAAGAACGGCTTTTCGGAAAATAGACTCCCAAGGGGGTTGCGGTACCGTTTTAAATAATAATTCTTATTTTTAAACTATTAAAACTGTAAAGCTTAAATTTAGCAAGAATGTTTCTTTTGTTGAATAGAGATCCGCTAGATACTCAAGTCCTATCCTTTTTAACTCAAGAGACGAGTTTAAAACTTAACAGCAGCACTCATATACCAGTAACATAAAAATATAAATATATAGTTAAACAACATCTTGAGAACACCTAGTGAAATGGGTGCGTAACGGCTTGTTCTAAATATATCAATTTTTGTCTTTCTTGCATATTTTTGTCATATTCACAGAATGCTAATTATCTAATATTTGTTCTTTCACTTTTATGTTAAACTCAGTGGCGCAACAGCCATGAGGGCCATGGTCTACTGTGCCTATCCCAGTTTTAATGACCCTAGGTGCTAAGGTGCATGTGCAGATGTTTCGGTCAGGTGGTCCCTTATTATTTGCATTCTAGCAATTTTCTATACATCCTTTTCAACACTCATTAAATTTATTAATAGCCTAAAAACGCAGTCATTGTAAATGCTTAGTATTGTAAAATACTAATCTCTGGTTAAATTTCTTTTCTTTGTTTTGAATCAATTTTTAATCAACTATTTAAACTCGGGGTACTCAACCTTTTTTTTTCCTGCTGGACTGCATACATATGTCAGCTACTTTACACGGGCCGCAAACCTATGTTATAACAATTTCACGCGGGACGCATCATGAGGAAGATGTGTAAAATGTAGAAAATTGATCAAAATATTTTAACCCCTGTTTTGCTTTTTTAATTATTATTTTTAATTTTTGTCATTAACACTGAATTAGAAGCACTTACGAAACACTCCTTCACAATATCTGCATTAGTAAACGGTTTCTTATGATTACTAATAATATAACAAATTGCATAAGATGTTTTTGTTACCAATATGACATTTCCACTAACAAAACACTTTGTTGCTGCGTCAAAGATTATTTCCGAAAGCCTATTTTTTACCTCTTGAAAGCGATCTTCTAGGAAAAGTGTCATTGAATGATTTCTGTTCATTTTTTTAAATACAACACTTTCGTGACAAATCAAACAATTACTGATCCATGAATATTTTTCACTACAAAATGTTCAACCTCCCAATCGTCTTGAAGCTATATATTTTCTTCGAACATTTTTCGCTTGTAAGATATGAAAGATAGTTAAAAATTAGTTCCACCCATAAAACTGTCACTACTCCTCTGTTGTCTGTTATCACTAACCGTTACCATTACAAATAAAAAAGAATACCAATTCGTACTCGTACGACATCGACAGCAAAAAGCAAAATTGATATATTTGAGTTCTTAAAACCAAATTTTTAACATATTGTTCTTAAATAAGTGAATTTTTCAGAGGAATGGAATTGACCGGGCCATTTAAAAAGGCTCGGTGAGCCACATGTGGCCCAAAAGTTGAGTATCGCTGATTTAAACTATGGAGTAGTTATACTATTTTGAAATACTTTTATATACATTTATAATTAGCTGCTTACTGTTTCCTTGAAGGAAAAAAGGAAAAGAAGAGTTAAAAAAAGTCTGTATAAGTAGCAGAGGTAGAAGGGGTGTTCAAAACTTTGGGGGTCCGCGATGCCAGGCTGATACATAAAGGGGTCCACGACGATAGGAAGTTCGAGAACCACTGTCTTACAGCTTTTTGCATAATAGCGTTGTCATAACTTGTATTTCTTTCTTAATAGCCTCTCACATCCATCAATACACACATAATTAAATCTTGATTAACATAATTCTTGATTAAATACAGTTCTATATTGATTAAACACAATCAGATAACAATCAATTCAAACACAGCCCTGAGAGGCTATCTCTTACACCGGACCACCCCCGTGGTCGCTCTCTTACCGAAGGAATTCTATTCCCTACCATCCAAAACAATTCCGCACTTCCCGCCTGCGACCCTTTTTTTCCCTCGACCGTCCACTCACTCCGGGGTCAAACAGCCTTCTCCTTCAAAAACACAATAACCCTACACACCAAAGCCGCGCCACCATTAAATACCCTCTCGCCAACAGCAGTCTTTATCTACCCAAATCATCAAAACAAAGCTTTTAAAAGCTTGACATTTTTTTTTTATCTAAATTATTAAATTTCTGGTAATTAAAGTTTAATATATTTTAGATTTGCACTAATAAATCTTTGATAAAGAAACTTCTAATATCTTAAAAGTAAGTTTCTCTAATTTTGTATGTTAAATGTCTAGAGTTTTATAGCTAAACATTCTTTTTTAACCCTTTATCTACCGACGGTACTTTAGTATCACTCACTTTAAAATTACATAGAATGACTATTTTTACAAATACTCTGACGATACGTAACAGGAATATTCCTTTAAATTCACTCTTCCAAGATAATGGCAGCAAGGGTTCTATGATGAGTATTTTAGCGGGGAAAGCGAATAGTTTTATAGCTGAAATTGCGTTTTCAGCGGATTGCGAAGATTGTTATTTTTGTTCCGAAAAAATAGTTAAAAGTTAGAAAGTGTCTTTTTCTTTTTTTTATAGGCTAATGAAGATCTTAGAAAAGGATTTGACTATTTATTTTAAGTGAACAGTGTATATAATTAATTTTACAGCTAAATATCTTTAATTAATTAATTAGCTCTAAAGGATTAAATTTCCTAAAACTGAGTATTTTGTTTATGTATATCCCTTAATTTTTATTGTAGTGATTCAAAAAAAAAATATTACATGAAAAAAACTGCAGTAAATCATAATGCGGTAGATAAAGAATTAAGACATAAGGGAGACAGTATATCTTCTTAAAAGTTTCATAATCGGATTATTAGATTAAGTAATTTTCTTTTCGGTGTCATATTACAAATTTAAAAAACTCTACTCATGTTTCGACAAGAGACTGACCGTACTCGTGTGAAATATTGCAACATTCTTCCGAAGACTCATATTTCATGGGGTCAGGAGGACTTTCGCTTTAACTGCGTGATGGCATTGACTTCGATAGAATTTTGGAACTATTTCCCTTTTTTTATTCAGTCTGTTACCCTTCATGATCGATGTCTGTAATACATCTCCAACTTCAAAATAAAAGATATATCTCGTATTTTATGGTGAAATTTATGGAAAGCTATATATATCGCAAAAGCTTCAATAAAACAGATTGTGCTGAAATAAATCTTCTAAAAAGAGAAATAGAAGATGTTACAGAATTCCCAACCATATTCAGATCCAACTCTTATTGTGTATAAGAAATTTTTCTAAGATAAAGAGTTTTAAATTCTTTTTCCAATCATCTTGAATTTTCTTGAATTATAAGCTTAAAATAAATAAAAAATATTACCTTTTCCAATTCAGATAAATTTTTAATATTTTTTTCCTGTTTCTCTTAACACTTCTTTGAATGTCTCACATAATGTTATTATAAATATATACATGTTATGTACTTTCTAATTTTGGCTTATCTCCTTTAATTTTAATAAGAAGCAAATAATGTTGCATTAAAACTATAAATGTTGCCCAAATAAAAAGTGGACAGGTTGAATTAAAATAATACCTTTCTTAAATATTCTACTTAATACCATTTCTAAATCGACATGGGTGTTGTGACACAGGTCACATGATTTCGGTAGCAGGTCTATGCCTTTACTCTAAAAAGAACGTGGTTGATTTTTGAAGAAGTCCTTCCTGGTTTCCTTCGCTTCATCGTTCAAATAGAAACGTAATACTCACTTAAGTGACCTAAAAGCCCAGAAGTCAAAGGGTGACAAATATGGACTGTACGAAGGATTTTCTAAAATTTCCCAATGGAATTTTTAAATTTGCCTTCAACCTAAACAGTTCTTGCAATCCAGCTGGTGTTTTCCGTATTTTGTTCATTCTCAGATGGGAAGCATTTTAGTGTCAAGAGATTTTTTTTCGTTTCGTGTTAAAAGAAAAATACATGAAAATACAGGATAATTTGTCGGGACCGTTGTATTATTCCATGTTAACTGATGTTTTGTCTTAATCATTTTCGCTTTAAACGTATTTCCCTGTAGTATGTTACTGCCATCGGATATGCAAAATATAACGTAAAAGAGGTTTCTGGGTTAAAAAAAAAGTGGCCTTGGTGAATTACTTAGGACTCTTCACAGCCCGGAAACAAAACTGCCACGAGAAACAGAAGCCGAAACTGCAGCCCATTATTTTGATAGGTTTAAGAAGTAAGTGATTAAGTGGTGTTGGAAAGCTAAAATCTTATTTATTTTTATTTTTTTTGACAATTTGAAATTTTTACATTTTCAAATTGTATAGATTTTAAACTTTCCAAAAATATCTTACTTTAACCTCTAGGGTAATTAGAAGCCCTTATAGCCTATTTTTAAATAATCATGGAAACTGGGCCACGTCCATTTGAATGGCGAAAAATGTAAACAAAATATTTCGTTTTTGTTTAAAAGTTGAACGTGTGATATAAACCAAAACATGTATCTTGTATTGTAAATTGAGCCTTTTATTTTGTTTCGATTAGAAGTCCTACTGTATACATTAAAATCAATTAATCTCGAAATTTAATTTTGATGTTGGATGTATCTTTTCTGAAAAACTACTATTCACAGGTATGTAAATTTTTTATGATATATTTATTATGATGGTTATATGTGCTGGAAAAAGCTTTTTGTAAAAAACTCAAAAATTTACTTTTTACAATTTTTTTATGTGAAAAATGGGTCAAATTTCACTATGTTTGATAAAATATTTTATAAATTATGAAAAAATTCAAAAACAGCTAAAACCTCATTTAAGTGTAATGAGAAAGGTTTACTTTAATCGTACGAAAATTTTCAAACACGTACGTATAACAGATTTTGAGAAAAGGTACACCGAATACAGCCAATTTAACATGTCGGTGTAGAGAGAGAGAGAGAGAGGTTTCCTACTCCCCTTAATGATTTGATAAAGTTTTGAAAACCGTAACAGTTAAAACTGAGATTAAGGAGGCACAAACGCTGAGATAACTACATAGGTAGGTGGTATTCTTAGCATGAATGTTTAAAACTGCTAAGCAAACGCAGTGCAACACCAAGCTCTCCTTGCTGAAATTATTTATACAACTTATATAATTCTTCACTCTATCAAGGGGTTGTTATTTAAAAAAAGGATTTTTCGGACATTTTTAAGTTTTTGAAAAAATCTTAATCTGCTCTGGTTTCTTCCTTGACCTTAAATATATGAGGAGTTTTCAAATGAAAGTGATTCGAGGTGTGTATTTCCATAAGATGCGTCG
>BMAV01019947.1:0-73452 GCA_019973955.1 Trichonephila inaurata madagascariensis
ACCTGTTGCTGTACAGAGTTTCTGAACAATGGCGCTTGCTGACTGCTGTCGAATTTTTTCGCCTGGGATAAACATCGGTCACCCCTGCAGTTGTCGTCCTGGGGCGGCTACCACCAACATTTCTAACAGCTGTACCTGGTTTTGGAACGCTTTCCAAGCGCGCGAAACGACACTTTTGTTGATTCCGAACTCTGCAGCTACACTGGTGACAGTACGCCCCTCTTCCAGCTTTCCGATCATTCTTCCACGTGTGAAGTCATCCAGATGATTTCTTCTAGCCATATTTCACGAATTGACTCACTGGCACTTGCAGAGAATATGGTGAAATGCGTCTCCGTCCTTCATTTCATTCTACTGTTGAGCAGCGCGCGCCGACATCACGCGTTTTGCGTACGCTCACATCGCTTCTGACGTTTTGTTCCTCATATTTGCATACGCATGACGTTTTTACTGACTTACGTGTTCCCTCTACTGATCTCCAGACCTCCTTTTCTGCAATTTCATGGCTATCTGCTAAATTTTTACATTGTTGCTTAAGTTTTGCACACCAGTGTATTTTGTATTGCATAATTTTTGTTAACTACAGAGTAAACATTTTTATATGTGTATTTTTTATGCCGTTCCCTTCGTCACTAGCGGGATACACTGTAGAGTACGCACATAATATTGGATGTTCTTAATCCTTACACCTTATTTGTTACTAAAAACAGTTCTATTGCATTTCATTGGTAGGAGGAAATGCCATCTGGAGAGAGAGAGAATTTCTTCTTTGTCTTCCGAGAATTCTTTTCTGACGAAGGGAATATTCTAACTGAGTATTGGTTGTGTTGATGAAATAAAGCTTATTTTTGATAATCATGCTTATTACTTTACTCTCCACGCGTTAAAAACTCAGAATTTTTAAAATTTCGAATACATATATCCTTGCTTCCAGAATTTTCTGACGTCACGTTTGCCAAGCTTCGACAAAGTATTTGTAGATTGCGTCCCATGTAGGCATTCTACATACAAAGTTATAAAAGTTAGTTTCTAAAGAAAGTATTGATAACATATGGCGAAATACACATTCATAATGTTTTATTTTACGGAAAAGAACATTTTTTACAGGAATAATGATTTTAATTACTTCCCAAACACTATAATTCTACTTTCTTCATGAAAAAAAAGGGGGAATATCACACGTAAAAAAATTTAAGTAACTCTATATTCGATATTTGTTCTGTTCACACTCCCCGTGACATCATAAAAAAAAAATCGTTTTATAACTCACGTTCTAAAAACTATAGTTATTGTAATGAAAATATAGTTTTAATGAACTTGGTTAAGATTCAATTAAGATGCATTTAGGTAAAACTTAACGACTGTATTGGAAACACATACTGAAAATCACCAGTGTGTGCTGACTACTACAATGGGATCTCACCCAAACTGAATACTGTTACGTAGATCCGAGGGTTCGTGGATTTTATGAAGAACAATCACAAAGAAAATAAACAGTTCTTTAAGAGCGATGCGAATTTATTAACAAAAATCCAATCCTTTAAATACAGGATTCGGCAGCAATATTCACAGAGTAAATCTCTGAAGGTCTTCACACCTTTAACAGCAATCAAACACAATAACCAGTGTTTAAAAATATACGTAAGTAAAGATTATTCGCAAGCACAGCCGAGCTAATCGCTAGTCAAAACAATCCTCACTACTCGCTGGTTTAATCCAGACACCCCGCCGTCCTGGCGAGCATCTTATTTATAGGCGCGACAGAAACTTCCAGAAATATAGCCGCTCGTGACATTAGTGGAGAGATCCACTACTTTCTAGAAGATTCCAGAGGGTTCCGAACTCGCCAACATGGTCGCCAAAGTCACCAAAAATGATGCCAACTTGGTTATACCGCCAAGTTCTCATTGAATTGCCATTATAACGTAAGGGGCGGAATTGCTTGTGAATGGTACAATTTTAACATGCAATAAACATAACAGAGTAATATAAATGCATTAAACACTCAAATACAAATTATTTATACTATTTACACAAAATTCGTAACACTGCCCCCTCCTCAAAGACTGCACGTCCCAGGCAGTACAATCCTTGAGTAAGAGGCATCTATTTACAGGCAAACTAATCACATAACAATCACCTATAAAGTAACAAATGTATTGCACAGCATATACAATACAAATAAATTCAAAGCACATGAAGAGATGTAAACATAAATTCCAATATTAAAATAAAACTAAGGAATAAGAAAAGAGAAATAATTAACATTATTTACAAAATAATTAATGACCATGGTCTGAACTTAAGAATCTTATCCTTTGGTTTTGAGCGTGGTGGTTTCTGTATCCGCACCACAACGTCATTCAGTCTTTTTAGGACTGTGTAAGGACCTTCCCAGTTTGTCTGCAGCTTTGGAGAGAGTCCTTTGCGACGTTTCGGATTCCATAACCACACTTTGTCGCCTTCTTGGAAGTCGTTTCCAGTTGCTCTTGCGTCGTATAGGGTCTTCATCTTCTCGGAAGCCAAGCCGATTATTTCCCTAGCCAGATGATGCATTTCCTCCATCCGTGCCTGGAGTTTCTCGACATACTCCTCAGGCACCAAGGGAGCATCTGGTGGTCTCGGCTGAACAGAAGATCTGCAGGCAGACGAAGATCTCGTCCGAAGAGCATCTGGGATGGGGAATAGCCGGTGGTCTCGTGAACGGCACTCCTGTAGGCAAGCAGGAAAAAGGGCTTCTTGTCCCAGTCCTGCTAATTGCTGGATACCAGGAGAGATAGTCTGTTCAGGATGGTCCGATTGAACCTGTCTACCATACCGTCAGACTGAGGATGTAAAGCTGTTGTCCTGGTTTTCACGATGGCGAGTATTTCACAGTCTCTTGCAAACTGCAGAATCGAAGTTTCTCCCTTGATCGGAGTGCAGTTGTAGAGGGACCCCGAATCGTGAGATCCAGTGTTGAACTAGAACCTCTGCAACAGTCGAGGCCTCTTGGCCGGGTATAGGATAGGCTTCAGGCCACTTAATGAAGTAGTCCATGACAACCAGTATGTTGTTGTTGCCATCTGACGATCTCGGAAGTGGGCCTAGGATATCAAAAGCTATACGTTCGAAAGGCGCTCCCACATTATACAGCTGCAATCTTCCTCCAGTGCGTTTTCTGGGCCCTTTGCGTGCAGCACAGGATCACATGTGCGACAATACTTTTCCACGTCACTTCGCACATTGTTCCAGTAGAAGCGCTCACGAACTTTTTGTAAGGTCTTCATAACACCAAAATGACATCCAGGTGGTTTGCCATTGAGTTCCCTAAGGACCGTTGAAACTCTTGTCTTTGGGAGTATTAATTGCCACCTGGATGTTTTCCCGTCGTCACACTCCCATTTTCGATATAAAACACCATTTCTCAGATGGAGAGAATCCCAAAGAGCCCAGTAACGCTTCGTTGTAGGATGGAAAAGGGCGATGTCTTGCCAGCTGGGCTTTTCGTCAGACGACTCTTTGAATTCTATGATGGGTTTTATTTCAGGATCAGCCAGTTGATCTTTTCGGACGTTCTCATCACTCCACGGGTCCAATGCCGATGTTGATGGCGTTGTAACTTGGCGGACTATTGGATCTATTACGCCAAATTTCTTTTCGATTCTCGAGCAGTATTTGCAGCTCTCAGGACAGGGTCTTCTCGAAAGGGCGTCTGCATTTCCATGTGCTGATCCTTTTCTGTGGCGAATTTCCACGTCATACTCCTGTAGTCTCTGTATCCACCTAGCTATTTGGCCTTCTGGATTTTTAAAATTCAGTAGCCAGGTCAATGAGGCATGATCTGTTCGCAGCAGGAACCTTCGACCGTAGAGGTAAGGATGGAAGTGCTCCACGGCTTTTACGATAGCGAGCAGTTCCTTCCTGGTCACACAATAATTTCTTTCTGGTTTAGACAAGCCCTTGCTAAAATAGGCGATGACATGCTCCTGACCTTCTATCTCTTGACACAATACAGCCCCAATACTCTCATGACTTGCATCTGTATCCAGAATAAATTGTTTCCCAATTTCAGGATATGCCAAGATTGGAGCAGATGTTAGTGCGTCCTTAAGCTTGTTAAAGGCGTTGTTACAAGCAACCGTCCAGATGAATTTCTATTTTGCCTCGGTCAACTTATGGAGTGGTCTGGCGATCGTTGAGAAATTTTTCACGAATTTCCGGTAATATGTGCATAAGCCCAAGAAACTCCGAAGCTGGTGAACATCCGTCGGGCAGTTCCAGTCTTTCACAGCCGAGATCTTATTCGGGTCTGTTCGTACACCTTCCGCCGAAATGATGTGTCCGAGATGCGTGACTCCACGCCGGAATTGTTGGCACTTGGATGGACTTAATTTCAGATTAGCTTCTTTCAGCTTTTGTAGCACACGTCTGATATTTTTCAGATGTTCTTCGAAGGAGCGCCCCACGATGATAATGTCATCAAGATAAACCAGGCAGGCCTCATACGAAAGTCCTCCGAGGACTGTTTCCATAAGACGCTCGAATGTTGCAGGGGCATTGCACAAGCCAAAAGGCATAACCTTAAATTCCCACAGTCCTTGTCCCGTGGTGAAGGGAGTTTTTTCTTTATCGTCAGGGTGGAGTTCTACCTGCCAATACCCACTCTTTTGAGATCTAGGGTAGAAAACCAGGTATTGCCGGCAAGTGTGTCTAGCGTGTCATCTATTCTTGGCAGAGGATAGCTGTCTTTCTTGGTGACGTCATTCACCCGACGATAATCCACACAGAATCTGGTAGAGCCATCTTTCTTCTTAATTAAGACGATGGGAGATGCCCAAGGACTTGACGATGGCTCAATGACATCATGATCTTTCATATCCTTAATGAGTTTTTGGACTTCTTCCTGTTTAGTAAACGGTAGTCGTCGGGGGTGCTGCTTAATAGGAGGATGCTCTCCCGTATCAATTCGGTGTTGCGTTAGTCTAGTTCTTCGAAAGTCCTCAGATGTTCTTGAAAATAGGCTTTGGAATTCTGTAATCAGTTTTCTTGCAGAACATCTCTGTTTCATGTCTAAGTCAGTGCTTTTTAGTAAATCCTTGACTAGATCGTCTGAAGAATGGTCTTGGCTATTGCATTTTCGTTCTACACACGTGACAGGAGCACAATCTGCTACTACCTCTCCTTCCTGAATAGTCCTCGTCTTATCACTAATGTTAGCCACCCTCACTGGGATGACTGACTTCGAGAGGTCTACAACTGACGAAGCTATCAGTACTCCTTTTGAGTTATCTGGGTCCGGATAATCAATTAGGCCGAATCGGAATTTTCTATTTTCTGCTACTAAACCGGGTATTATACATTCAGTTCTTGGTGATAATGAGATGTTGGTTTTTGCAATAATTTTCTGGTTGGATTCAAATTGAATTTGTAAGCCGAAAAGAGTGGTCTTCAAATTTTGAATGCCTATTGCTATTTTCAAAGTCCAATTTAAAGTTATTGCTCTTCAGAAAATCCAGTCCAAGAATGCAGGGATCGGTGATATCTGCTATATATGCCGTATGGCAGTGTTTCTCAAACTGTGGGGCGCGAGCATATCGAAAATAAAAGGATAAAAAAAATTAATTTACTGGAATGAAGTAAAAGAAAATACTTTTTGATACAATAAAAAAATACAGATTTATATTGATATGATTTATATGTATCATCTGGTGAAAAAGGTCATCAAAAATAAAAGATTCTACTTTGAACGCTCATTAGCTATCTTTGATCCTATAACTAAATAAAAAAAATTTTTGTTTGCTTTGCTGTAATCCTACGATGAGAGATTTTTTATTACGTTTCTTTTAACATAAAATATTACTTTTGCTGATTTTCGAACTTTCTTGAAATGGTTATCTTCATCCTTTTTTTTAGAAGTTGTAAATTATATAATTTGTTGCGCTTTTTTCACAATGTGAAAGAGTTTTTATGATACATGGATAAGCATATTGAGCACTTTGAAGAATTAATTGGCCAAGATTAATTTTATGGTATACTGAAACATATAATACAAAAAAATCGTTAATTCTGGAAAACTGTTATTTGTTACCAATGACCTTGACAGGATTCCCCCAAATATGTCAGTCTTAATGGGAGCTAAAATGAATTGATCAACATATCTCCTTTTTGGGAGTGGCAAACGTTTTTAGAATCTTAAGGTACTCTTTTTAGATCAAGTTCCCGGCGCGACCACTTTTGTTAAAAAATATTTTCTTGAACATCTGATTTCCCCAATGAATAACTTAGCGGTTTTAATTGTGATGTTGTACACTGATTATGGTTTACAAATGTAAATGAGCTGAATATAAAAAAATTGGGCATCTGTGATCTCTGAAAGAAAATTGAAGCTGATCAAACAAGGGAAACAATGTGAAATAATGCATATAATCATGTTAGTGAAATAAATTTGTGAAACGCAATCATATTTATCATGTTAGCGAAAAGTAAATTTGTGAAAACAATAAACATGAAACGAAAGAAAAAAATTTTCAATAGCAAATTTAAGAATTTTATCAAGAAAATATGAAGCCATAAGTGTACCGCAAAATGCACTTCACCTTTTTCAAAAAGACACAGCAAAAAAAAGTTCAACAGGATATTTGTCGATCATCAAAGGACATTAAAACTACAATAATGTGAACAAATGTGACAGTTTTGCTTGCAAATAACTTTCCTGTAATGTTAGCGAAAAGTTCGTGATTTGTGTCCTTATTAAGGTCACGCAATTTGGAACAATTTAGTTCAGTTTTTTTGGGATATTTTCTCAATATGAAAGACAAATTGAAAAACCCTTTGAAAGGTAAGTATATTTTCTATTAGTTAATTTATTCACTGAAATTGTGTTTTTTATTTTGTATATTAAAAATTATATAAAAAAGAATTGGGGTCCATCACCCCCGCGACCATTAAGTAGTATCGAGTGATACCTGATCCGGTTAAAACATTTTGAAGTTTTCTCGCTTTAAATATTAAAAAATAACAAAAGTTATTCATTGGAATTTATATTCTTTTATTTACTTAACATTTTTATTCTAAATGCTAATTCTGCAAGAATTAAATAGTTTTCTAAAACCGTTTATAATATGAGTATTTATTTCAGTAGCGACACAAAATTTTTCAAGGGGGTCGGAGCCCGAAAGTTCACCAATCTTCTATCATGCTCCTTTTGATTTTGTCGATTTTCGGGAACAAAACACAGTAAAACAAATATTGAATAAATAATTAGCACATTAATAAATTAATCATTAATAACAAATACTTAGTTAAACTTTACATATATATTTAAAATTATAATCAATCGGAAAAAAATTAAGGTTTGGGGGGTTTCGCCCCCTCCCTGTTGCCACTGATTTATTTCAATAAATCATTTTACATTTTTGTATACATTGTCATGTACTTGGTTTTACTCTCCTTACAATTAAGCTATTATATCAAGAATAATGTATTATCATTTAAAAAAAAAATAAACTCGAGTTAAGAGTGGGTACTTCAGTCAGTATAAGAACGTTTAATAATTATTAGTGACTTCCATGGGCTTGTCTTGCAGAGCTAAGTTTTTCAAAAGAAGGCTAAAAATTAGAAATTAACACTCAGAGTTATTTTTTGATATTTAGCTCAGATCTATATTTTGCCTTCAAAGTAGTCATCGCAGAAAATCCGGATTCACAAAGGTATGATGTTAAAAATGGTAATAGTATACGAAATGCTTTTGTTTTCTCAGTGTAGAAAATTCAGCATCCACCTCTATCCAGAATTCAAAGAGTGATTTAATACAAAATTGACCTTTAATTTCGTCATTGGGTGTGAAATCTATGAAGATATCTTTTTCGGCAGTTGAGAGCCCTTCTGATGTTTTGAAATGGATCCCTAACCCATTCTTAACTTGCTATCAATTTGCCCTCGTCTGTGTACTTGTTGATGCTTTATTATCGTCGAATGCTCGCTGCGATTTAAAAATATATCTATGATTTTGTTTTAATCCACTGCCGTAAACACTTAATACAGTGAATTACAATTAACGCGTGAATTATGAAATGTACATTCAAGAGAGATTCGGTAGCTAATCGATTTGGCCAAGACTGACTAGAATTGTACGAGGTACAACATTTTTACATGTCTTGTGCAAGCGTCCGTTAGGTTGCCTAGACTCACGTGAACGTTCGCGAGAATGCCAGATGTAATGGATATGATAAAGAGCAACACACAGATTAGGCTATTTTTTTATATATAATGGCCTTTGTACTTTTAGAAATGGATCTTGAAGGAAATAAATCTTTAATTAAATATTATTTCTCAATCTGTTTCAGTTTAAAAATTAGAGAAAGAAAACATATATATATATATATATATATATATATAATTAACCTCTTACTTTAATTTACTTAAAATATATATTACTTAAGAGTAACATATATAAAAAATTTAATACTTATCTTATTAATTTGTAAGGTTTATAATTAAGATCATATTAAAGCTTTAGCGTCAAAGTACATTTTTATTGCATTAAATATATTATTATCAACTGCCAGTATTGAAAGTTTGAGAAGCACTGAAATGTTTCATTTTCTTATAAAGCCGGTATACTTTTAATGTTTCAGTGTGTGTGTGCTGCACAGAGTATTTTATAACTAATCAATTAATACTGAATTAGGAACAAGTTTAATAAGTATTAGCGACTTCCATGGGCTTGTCTTGCAGAGCAATGTTTTTCAAAGTTTTTTAGAAATTGACCCTCTGAGTTTTTTTTTTCTGTATTTAGCCGATATCTATATTTTGTCTTCTAAGCAGCCACCGCATTTTGCAATATGTTCCAATTTAAAAATTAGAGAAAAGAAAAATAACAATAATTATCCTATTACTTAATTTTTTTTTTTTGCTTAAAAGTAACATATACAAAATTTAATACTTATGTTATTAATTTGTACGGTTTACAATTAAGATCGCGTATTGTAGCTTTAGTGTCAAAGTGCATTGTTATTGAATTCAGTAATTTATTAATGTATAAGGGGGGCGCGATAAAAATTGTGATTGAAAAGGGGCGCGCCAGTATTGAAAGTTTGAGAAGCACTGCCGTATGGTGATAGTCTATATTTCCAAACCTTAAATTGACGTTAGCTTTTCCATGAACCTGAATCTTGTCACCCGTCACTGTTTGCAAGGAAACGCAGGGCGGCGTCCAGATAATGCTAACTTTTGAATTTTTAGCCAAATCGTTTCTGATTATAGACACATTGGCTCCAGTATCAACAACCATACGGCACGAGATGTTATTAATTTGTCCTATAACGTAAAGTCCCTTGTCTCCGCCATTCACTGCCGTAATCTGGAGAATTTTGTGATGGGGCTTTTCATTATCTGGCAACCTCCGCCCCGCGAGATGGCCATATATTGGTTTTCCTGTTTGGAAGAAGAGACGGTGTTCTCTTCCTTCCTTGCTCTAGGACAATTTCTTCTCAGGTGTCCCGTTCCACCGCATCCCCAGCACTTGAAGTTGCGTTTCTCTTGTTTCGAAATTCCAGCCTTAATGGTTTGCATTTCCTCTTTCAATTTCTCCATCTCCTTTAGCAATCGAGATTCACTCGGCTCATCTGCAACCACCCTAGCTCCTCGGATGGAATGGCGATCTCTGCGACTGGCGGCCTCCAATTTCAGGGCATATAACAGGGCAGATTTAAGATCTTGCACATCTGCCATTCTTACAGCCTTCTGGATTTCTCCATCTTTCAATCCATCCACAAAATACTGCAAGGAGATTACTTCTCGCACAGTTGCTGGGTGGTCGGAGAAAGCCAAGTTGGAGAGCCTTTCTACTTCGGAGGCATACTCCTGCAAATTTTTCCGGTTTTCTGGAGTCTTGTTTTCATCTGCAGATGTGCGTAGTCTTTGGAGTATTTATGGCCGAACCGAAGATCCAGAGCATTATATAGGGAGTTCAAATTCAGTCGCTGTGTCGGGAAGAGTCTGCAGTACTTCAGCTGCTTCTCCTCTTAAGGGATGCTGCTAGCTGACACGCTTTCACCCCTTCAGTCCATCCTTTGGCTTCAGAAATTATTGAGAATTGAGTCTTGTATACCTCCCAGTTGGTTTTTCCGTCATAGGTAGACAGTTTTACTGACACTGAAGAGGCAGTCAGAGGCACTGCAGAAGAAGGCACATGTACTGAAGCAGCAGGGACAAACTTGATTTCGTTCGTCGCATTCCCGGAAGCTAGAAGCTTCTTTTCAAGATCTTCCACTCTCTGTGACATAAGGCTAAAATTTTCGGCAACTCCTTCTATTCTTTCTTCGACTTGCTCTTTAAATCTTTCTTCAACTTGTTCTTTAATTTTTTCTATTTTCTCTTCAATTGTAGCGATCTCTTCTTCCACTTTCTTTTCAACTACTCCGACTCTTTCTTCCACTTTCAGTGCTATTTTCTCTTCCACACTGTTGATTTTTTCTTCAACAGTGTCGATTTTCTTTTCTAAACAATTCTTCAGATCTTCTTGGGCTGTTCTTGGCTTTTCTCCATTCTCTCCTTTAACTCATTCTTAGTCTCTTCCAGACCTTTCTGCATTTCTACCTGGCCTTTCTGCATTTCTTGCCTAGTCTCTTCTTGGCCGTTTTTCAAGGTATTGATGCCTTCCAACAGAGCCTTAAGTTGCTCATCCATCGCTCTTGTTACTGGCATAAAACCCCTCCTCTGACACCAAACTGTTACGTAGATCCAAGGGTTCGTGGATTTTATGCAGAACAATCACAAAGAAAATAAACAGTTCTTTAAGAGCGATGCGAATTTATTAACAAAAATCCAATCCTTTAAATACAGGATTCAGCAGCAATATTCACAAAGTAAATCTCCGAAGGTCTTCACACCTTCAACAGCAATCAAACACAATAACCAGTGTTTAAAAATACACGTAAGTAAAGATTATTCGCAAGCACAGCCGAGCTAATCGCTAGTCAAAACAATCCTCACTACTCGCTGGTTTAATCCAGACTCCCCGCCGTCCTGGCGAGCCTCTTATTTATAGGCGCGACAGAAACTTCCAGAAATATAGCCGCTCGTGACATTAGTGGAGAGATCCACTACTTTCTAGAAGATTCCAGAGAGTTCCGAACTCGCCAACATGGTCGCCAATGACGCCAAGTTCTCATTGAACTGCCATTATAACGTACGGGGCGGCATTGCTTGTGAATGGTACAATTTTAACATGCAATAAACATAACATAGAGTAATATAAATGCATTAAACACTCAAATACAAATTATTTACACTATTTACACAAAATTTGTAACAATACGTATGGGCATAGTCGTAATATATTCTAATAACCTAGTGGTGAAAACTGGTACTATTATAGGTGCACTGCAGGGTGATACCATCTAGTGAGAGAAAATATAGGTTGTATTAAATTAGTATCTATCCAGTGATGAAGAGAATCGAAAGAACGATATATAACATGCTCACGGATAAACAATCTCAAATACAATTATCTGAAGCCCGCTTGAAAATTACATTGAAAGAAAGTACAAACTGTGATGAAGCCGGTCTTTCCCCCCTAATTACTAAGAATGATGCCGACAGACGTGGGAAAATTCCAGACATTTCCCTAATTGCTGGGAAATAATTTCGCAAATGGGGGGTCAGAAATTCTGACCCTTTTTTTCCCAGGCTATCCCCGACCGTCAAAGGAGACACCATAACATTGTGCTTTCGTTTTCTCACGATTCGGTGACGACAGCGCGTCTGAGAACTTACAATATACACCGAGATAGACTCCAGCCATTGGCGCCCAACGGGCAAGAGATCAAATGGACCGAGACCGACATAAGCAGCTTACGAACAAGAGATGAAAAAGGAATTAGGAGATGAGGGATCGGGAGAGACGAGAGGTATATAAGAAGAGCGAGGGAGTACCAAGGAGGCTTGACTTTAGGGAACCGTTTGAGGCCCCTTCAGCGATACTGATTCCGTGAGTTAAGGCGGATTCCGAACAGTGGAGACTTTACTTCAGGGAACCGTTTGAGGCCTCTGCAGCGATACTGAGTCCGCGAATTAAGGCGGATTTTGGAACCGTGGAAATTGCGAAGGAGCAACTGCACGGCGGATTGAGAGCCAGCGAGCTCACCAGAACTCGGTGTGGAATTACCGAGATCGAACGGAGAACTGTTGGCCCCCTGTGACATATCCTATGTATAGGACTTTCCTTTAAAGAAACACTTTAGTACCTTATTTCATACGAGAGAAATAAGTCAGTGCAGCGGAAGAGGACTGTTTTTCGGTGGACTTATTTTACAATTAAATTGTAAGGAAACTAATTTTGATGCATTTTCATTCTGGAAAATAAATAGTATTCAAGAGCTGTGTGAAGTCATTACAATACAGATGCTTGGAATTACGTTGAAAGAAAAAATATACATATAGATGTTTGAAATTACATTTTTAAACATACATAATATAAAAAGGTAATTGCTTAAAAAATAAAGAGAGAGTGTGTGCTTATGACCACACGATAGAAGTGATAAGTTCAAATTTTGTAATGTTATTTCAGGGATTAGTTAGGTGAATAAAAAACAAGGGGATATTAGTATTGTCATATAAAATTATTTATTCATACGCCTATACTCAAAGTAATATTTTTTTGAGAAATATACAATCATATTTGTGAATTAATTGTATTCTAAGAAGGAAACAATAGGTTTATGGTAGCTGAAATAGATTATAAATATTTTAAATTCAAAATTATTTAAATATGTAAAAAAAACTCCGTCAAGCGTTGTTCCGTACTTTCATTTGGATCATTCGACATAATTAAACTGAATTTTGATTTTAAAAAATCTACTAAAGGCATTGATTTGTCTTTTGAAAAATCTACACTAAAATCCCCACTTAAAATAATAGGCAATTTGTTCAGTAGAGTTGATCCGGCTTCAGTGTAAGCAATTAAATTTTTGTGAATGAATTCGATAACTTTCCCAAAACTTTGATTTGGTAAAATATAAATAGGAACCATTAGAATTATTTGTCCATTTTCTGCTCTCTATTTCGCTGCACAAATTTCTCCGATACATGACTCATTAAACTCAAATGATTCAATAGTATTTGATGCTACATCCATTTCTGAAGTGACATAAGTTGTCGTACCTCCCTTATTTTTATATATGGCAACTCTGCCAGCTCTGTGATTGTGTCTTTGGAATTTTGCAATACAATAGCAATTTGGAACATCCATGTTTTCTTCATTATTTATCCTAAAAGTAATATAGTTACATGTTGCATAAAACTGTCATCGAGGTCCAAAGCATGTACATGTAAACTTTGACAGTTCAAAGAATATATTGATTTTCCATTTTTTTGTGGAAATGAAGTTTGTGAAAACCTTTTAAATTCATTTTGTAGATCTCTGAGAGATGTAGATTCGTAATTTTCTGTAACAATGTAAAGTCCTTCAAGACTTGTTGCTCTTCATAACGCAACATATACCAATTGTTGAGAATGAGTTTTCTCATACTTATAACAAGTCTTGAAGGACTTTACATTGTTACGGAAAATTCCGATTCATTGTTATGAGTCTTTCAAACCCGAGCATAACAATGCTTGGATTTTTTAAAACGCGTCATTCAAGTTCATTCTCCAGCAAAACGTGCCTAAAGAAGTTATCACTTCAATATCAAAACTTTCTTGGTTAATTATTTTAAAAAAATGCATGACATTCTTAAGATATCTAAAGTTAAACGTAAAACAAATTTTTCTTTAAGAAAACATTAAGTGAGATAAGACCCATTTGATGCTTCAAAACGGTATTTAATTTCAGTTATTTGTCTTGCAGGAAATCTTACACACGGTCTGTATGTTTGTTGTAACTGGATAGCAGTGTTCTGCACTAATGACAGAATCGAGCAAACCCTAGAATAAAAATGCCGGTTTAACTCTATCAAGTGACACACAACTTTTCTTTCCATTTTTATTGATGATTATGTGTTTGTCTCATTCCTTGGTAGGACTTCATGTGGGCAGGTATAAGGCTGAGGCAATGATGGAGCAACTTTGTCAACATGGAGGAGCATAAAAACAGTTGTTCAATTTTGGATGCACAAAATTTTTTGAAAACCCGTGAATAGATGTCATCAAGGGCTTTAAGTTATTCATTTTGTTTTTCAACAGTTACATAAAACCGTGGTCTAATGACACTGGAAATGGGGTATCGGAGCATATCTCGAGAGAGTAACACCATACACTAATTCTGCACCTGAAGCGTTGATGTTTGGTTTTACTGCTGCTTGCAAGCCAAGAACTACAGGTAAAGTCTCAAACCACACTTGATACTTTTGTGAGCCTTTTATGAACTCTTCGTAAACATTCCCCATAACCTTTAAATTTCGAGTGGAAAATGATGTTAGGGATAGTTAGTTTATTAGTTACGGTTAGATAAAGCGGTGTGTGTTTTATGTTCTAATATAGTGGTATGTAGAACATCTTCTGTAAAACGGAATTTTGAAATAAATCGCAAATCCTCTTGTCAAAAAAGTGAACCACGGCAAAAATAATTTATTGCTTAAAAACCGATTGGCAGATGACTCCAATTGAGCATGCATTCTACTAAAAGTAATATCTAAAAAAAATAATATAAGTTATTTGTCATCCAATCTGCAACAACAGAACTCACACTAATGTTACTTTAATTTGAATTACACGTATAACTACAACATGTAGAACTATACGGTGCAAAAGGTATTTTTTCGTAGTAAATAGAGTTTTGTGTTTTTAGTATTTAGTTTTTATTATTTTCCCAATAATCACAAGTCAACATATTTGTGATGGCACATTTATACCTCATTAAACACTTCTTTAGAAAAATAACATGTTGATCTATGAAGGTTTGCCACCCCTGCTCTAGGCTACCCCTGGCCCCGTTTTATAAAATATATAACTGATTTCTTTTATATTAACGACATTACATTCGTATAATAAAAATAAAATAAATTGAGGAAAGGGGATTTACTTGAAATTGGAATCCTTGTATAAATTAATTTTAAAATAAGAACTATTATAAATATGGCTGAATTTATCATTCAAATTCTTGGACTTAAACCTATATTAAAAATTCCATTAAGACAGAGAAAATTGTTTATCCAGAAGAACTGTATATGACCAAAACTGTGATCCAGAGTATGTTAACACATTGAATTAAAATTCATATAAAGGGATTTTTTAAAAATTTTTTTTAATTGTTGTTACAAAACTAATGTGCTGCATTGGAAAATAACACTTTCCTAAAATATTTCAGTGAAAGTGATCATTTAAACGAAGTTTCATAATTTACTTCATTACTCACATTAATTTTTCCTATCCTTATACTGCTTATTAAAAAAAATTCTTTTAATGTAATTGCATATTGATATATACTAAGTATCCTAAAATAGACCAAAAGTTTTCAAAAATTTATAATAGTAAAATGGTTATGGTTTAAAAAAAATATCCTTGCAGCAAATGTACATGAGACATAAATTTACCCTTCTAGAGTTTTTGTTTTTAGCTGAAAAATTTATCGAAATAGTGATGCAAATCATTAAAACAAGCAGTCACACAGGAGGTTGATGTTTCAACTTAAAAAGGAGAGCTATCTTTGAAAGGACAAACAGTATAGTGAATGATATATTCACTGGGGAAAAGATTTTTTTTGTATTGAAATTCCCCCGATTGGAGCACAGTATTGTAGCAACAAGCAGTTTTCTGTGAAAATTCCAAATCGCTCATGGTCAGCAGTAGAATACAATGAAAACACTGCACAAAAAATATTCAGAACTGCTAAATATGATCAGTTTACTAAAACTGTACAGGTCGTTGCAAAATGTACAAGTCGTTGAGGATACAGTTGTATGCTCTCCTAGAAAATCAGCCCAAAAAACTGCACTTTCATGTCAATGCAGCAAAACAGAGGTGCATACAATAATGCGTGCTCGGCCTTATTCCTGTACAAATTTAAACACATCAATTGCTTCATACCATATCAGTAAAGAAACAGAATATGTTTGTGAAGGGATTGCTAGAAATGATTGAAGGCGAAAAAATATTGATGTTAACTTTATACAATTCTCCAATGAAGCACATTTTTATCTCAATGGATTTGTCAATACGCAAAATTAAAAAACTTGTATCCTTGAGGATTTTTTTTAAATGGATTAAAATTGACCTAAAAAAACAAAAAGAAAAGAATTATTGCAAAATGCATTCTAAAGAACTTTCTAATATGTCTTTAAGTAATTTTAAAAACAAGACCTACTATGACATAACATACAGACAAAAATTGATATTTAAATAGATAGATGCTTAGAGGAGAGCTGCCAGATCTGTAGATAAAAATTTAAATTCTTGTGGAAAAACAGAACAAAATACATACCATTTTAATGTTTAATAAAATGCCAACAGATTTACATATTTTGAAAACAGATATTATAAATAAAAAAAAAAGGATCACAATAATTGGCCATCAGCCACAACTCTAAAAGAAAGGATTAAATCCTATTATTAACTTGCAATTAATAGTACAGTGTTATATAATGTGAACATGTAAACTCATCTAAATGTCAGTAACTGAAATTAAATACAGTCAGACCTTCATATAACGAACCTCTACTTTGTGTGAACTTTTTCCTCTGGAACCAACAAAATTTTACTATTTTCTTACTATCTAACCTCCAAATAGCGAAGTGCATTTTCTATTTAATGAACTTTTTCTCTTGTGATTCAATTTTTTTCTCCTTTTTTAAACAATATTTCAGGACATTTTTCAAATTATCCTCTCTTTTAGCACATTTTGTTATGATCAACAATCTTGAATTGGTTTTACCAGGTGCTTAATTCCCATAGAGCAATAAAAGAGCCCTAATTTTTTAAAACAAAAAATAAAAAAATAAATAATTTAATAAATTTAAATAAATTAACATCTTTTAAGGACACATGTGGTAGTGTATGCTTAAAACATATTGGTTATAAAAAAATGTGTGTTTAAAATTACTTGTAGGCTTAAAATTAGAAAATGTCATTAAAAATTCATAAATTTTAATATAAAATTAATTTTTCAAGTTGAAAATACAGTGTATTCTTGGACAATGTTTTTTCCCCCCTTGTAGATTTCTTTTTGATAGGTAAGATGTATGAAATAAATAGAAATTAATTTACATAAAATGAGTGAATAATTACTTTCTTTCAAAATAATAAACAAGATTTATGAATTTAAAACTTGTTTTATGTGGTTGCTAAAGTACATTAAAAGATGAATCTTTATTTAATGAATTTATCTCATAACAAGCTATATTCAGTGACTTCGTTAAGTAGAGGTTCGACTGTAAAATTAAAAAGACTCAAATGAGAATTACTAATCAGGTTGGAAATGTATACATACATACATACATAATTATGTCTTTGAAAAATAGTTAATCTGAAATTTCTGAATTTGTAAACAAATAATCTAAAATATTTCAATTACGGCAAGCATCATTGCAATTCAGTAAAAAGTTTTAAAAACCTTCATGTTCTTTTAAAGCTTGAGTAGAAAAACCTCACACAGACTATTATTCTATCTAGTAATGTTCATGGTTACTTCAAATAATTTTCTCAATAAGACAGGATGAATATAGAGCAGAACGAATACCCTCTCACAATCCGGTGGTAGAAAAAAGCCACATCAGATATCTAAATCTAAAGCATCCACTTATATTTAAAGAAAGAAATGGATTAACAATATAGGATAATATCTAATTGAAATAGTCGGCTAAAAGTCCGAAAAAAAGTGAAATGTTCATTTAGTTTAAAAGCAAGTACTTTATTAAATGGAAATTCTACTAATCAAATTAATTTTTAAAACAAAAGAAACGAATTAAGTTTTTAAATTCTTGATTTTGTATACAAAATAGCATCAATTTTCATCAGTTGTTGTACCAGCTGCAAAATCATGTACACAAGATGTTCCTTATTTGATGCAGGTTCGATTGGTATGGATATTCTACTCCTAATCCTTTCGTAAAATTTCAAGTAGCTTTTTTCAGGGTCTAGCGTTTGAATTGAAATATTCCAGAGCTTACAAATAACTCTCAATAAGGCAGATTCAAGTATATCATACAGTGTTTTAATAGTTGAAAGTTTATTTTTTTGTAAATCTGCAAGAGCAATTTTTAAAGAAAACTCAAATAAACCTACAGGGAAAGCTACACCCAATGCACTCACAGAGATGCATTCTTCATGAGGAATGGTAGATTTTAATACATCTAAAAACAAACCGGAATCTTGAATTTCTTCAGTCATTTCAAAGGGATGACAATGTAACCACTGTCTCACAACTTTTAAGCAATTGCGGCACTCCGAATAATAATCTTTCCATGCATCCTCCAGTGGAGCACAGAGAATAATATGATGAGGAGCCATTGACTTGGAACTGCCCAGCAAAATTTTCATATGCGTAAAACAGGTGTCCCCCATGACAATAGATTGAAGTGCCTCCATATAGCCCAAATTCTGTGGGAGCAATGGATCCTTTAAAGTGACCAGAGGAGAGATGCCAACAAAGTAGAGAATATTATCAATATCTTCTTTGGTTATACTATCAATAATGAATATTTTATATTGAGAACAAAGAGATGTAAAATTATCACTAGCTCTACTGGATGTTAGAATAACAGAAACTTTATTAAACTTTAAGCATTTCAGTGAACTTTCCAGTGAGTCCCAAAAGTGGAAAGACTCTGAATTTACACTACAAAGTACATCATGAGAATTCTGTGGTAGTTCCTGGACTATCACAAAAATATCCTTACTCTCATGGTTGCTTGGGAGTTGATGAAACAAAGCAAACCCTTCTATGACAGTAGATTGTGACAGGGGCAGAATGACCTTAGAACAAAATACATCAAAATTCAAAATCAAATATGACAAAGACTCAACTGCATGATTAGAGTTGGAGATGGTCAAACTGAGAAATGAGCAGATTAGTTGGGTAAGTTTAAGTGAAACATTTGGTGAAAATCTTGCATGGAAAAAAGTGGAAACCAATCCTTCCAAATCTTCAGGAAAAGAAAGGAATTGTATAAATGACAATCGAGCAAATGTATTTCGCGCATTTTTAAAGATAGTGGGCAAGAGAGACATTAGATAAGTTATTTCTTTAGATATAGTCTTACGCAACTGTGCCTCATCTGATGTTTCCAATTTATCTCCAATACTGTTCGTAATTTCTTTAAGTAACAAAAGAAACATTTTGCAGTCATCGCCAGTCTGGTTCCTGTACAAAGAAATCGTCTCCAAAATAATTTTCTCCATTGGGTGTTTCCATTCTACAGAAGACAATATTCTGGAAGCTTGTTGGGTAAATACCATCTCCTCCCCCACCAAAGTCATAGAATGTGGATCAAGTACTTCCTCTACAAAAGAACCCAAGGCATCACAACAGGCAATGATTTGCTTCAAGGAAATATTCTGCATCCTCTGTTTAATAGATACAAAAGTAATTCATGAATAACTATATTTCCTAGTTTGTAAATTTTAGTAAACAAGACATTTTAAATCAAATATATACAAGGTATTTTGAAACTGAACTTCAAGCAGGCATATAATAAAAGGGAGCTATGTCAGTTCTGGGAAAAACAAGAAAATTCCTCAATATTTGGTTAAGTGATGATTAGCATATTTTTGAAAATGTGGAGAATCGACACCCAAAAATTGACCACGAAAATGTGAAAAATTGACCTGTGACCACAAATTTTAGTGATTTTTTTCACTAGCATAATCATATGCACTCATTACCATAAAAGTTTGTGCACCAAGAAATAAGAGTGAAGTTGTTCTGAAATTTGGCATGAAGGTACCTGTCAGGCAGATATGTAAATGATTAGAAAAAGCAGTGTGATTACGCATTATGTAATGCCACCAGAGAGCGTTGAACTTCAATCTCCTTGGATTATAAAACAGGTATGTGGAGCTTGTTTACATGTATTTAATCTGTTGCAGAGAGACACTTTTTAACTAAGGATACCATTATATAACCATCAGAGACAACATCAGCAGCTGTCATAGTTCAAAGAGGGGAAAAATCATAGGGTTGAGGTTGCGAGTAGCTCGCCACCTAGACCGTTCTGACTTTACTGTGAGGAAGTGTTGGAACCAGAGCACAAGAGAGGTTCGTAACAAGGTGACTGAGCTCAGGATGCCCTTGACAGGCCAATTGTTGAGAAGACCATTATATCATACGTCACACATGCCTAACATCAAATGTCTCATTGTTTGTCATCCATACACAGGCAGCACCTTCACTACAGGCCTCTGTGTCACTCTGTATCATTGCAAGGAACCTGGCTGAAGGACAATCGCTATAGTAGCACCCATTATGTGCACAGCCAGTGACAACCAACTCACCAAAGCCTCCATCTGAAGTGGTATCATGCTCGAAAGAAATTGGACTGTAACAGAATGGAATCAGGTCATCTTCAGCATCGAATCCAGATTCAATTTGAGCAGTGATGATTATCATATAAGTGTGTGGATGTGGTGAACATCTCAACCCTGCCTTCACTGTAAAGAGGCACACCACTTCCACAACTAGTGTGATGTGGGGTGTCATCGCATACAACACTCAGTCACCCCTAATATTGATCCACGGCACCATGACAGCCAAGAGATACATTCATGACAATCTACATCCATATGTGTTGCCACACATGGCAGGGTTCCTAGGAGCCATTTTCAACAGGATAACACTTGCCCAAATTCAGTACAGACTGTACAGGACTGCCTCCACCACATTTCCAATCCTCCCTTGGCCTGCTCAATCCCCAGATTTGTCACCATTTGAACATATCTGGGATAATTTAGAATGACCTGTTGGGCAGCTATGAATTTAGTCGAATTAGAGGCACATTTCAAGCAACTGTGGAATGAGATGTCGCAGGACATAATACAGGACTTGTATGCCTGATCATACCACATCATGCAATCCTGCTAGAGGTGGCCCAACAGGGTACTAAAACCTCCATTCATTTGAAATTTTTTCTACAGTAAATTATTTTGCATTGACTTTGAAATAACAAACTTTCATCAGTGTTGCCCATATATATGAAAGATTTCATTTTATTCTGATAACTCTTTCTTGGTGGGCAATTTTTTAATCCAATGAGTGTATAAACTGTACTGAATCCCAATCCCAAGTGGAGCAGAACCTTTGCTGGTTTAGTTTAACATACTTTGAGTCAGAATTTGAAAAAATAATGTCACCTAACTTTAACCGTCCATAAAAAGAAAAATATTGCACACAACCCTAGGTAAGTTTCTTAAAAGTTGGTCCCCTTCAGTTAAGATTCCAGAATGGTACAATAATAGCTCTTTTTTATCCATAACAATCATAGAAAGTTTCTCATTAGCGAAACTTCTTCATTTTAAAAACACGTCTGTACTCCATCACCTCATTTGGCACTGTGGCCACCAACCAATACTAAAACCAATATATATATATATATATATATGGCAACAAATGCCCCAACAGAGCAAAGTACTTTTCAATAATAAAAGTTACTGTATTTGATAATATAAACGTTTAGACAGGATTTTATTATTTTTCACTGCAGAACTTAATGAGTAAACTGAAATATATGATTTAAAAAAAAAATCTTATTACTATTTAACTATACTCTTTCATAAAGGAAGCATGTAAAAATTAGAATATCAAGAGTTTGATCAGGAAAATTTTAAAACAAATACACAAGAAAATATAAATATTAATTTCTTACAAAACAACACAAATTTAATTGCAATGATCATTATTAAAAGAAGAGAGAAATATCTTTAATAATTTTTATGAACAATTACATTAAAAAATTAAACATAATTTCTAATAGATTAAATTAGTTTTTTTATTATGATTATTATATGATTAGTTTTTTTTAATATACATATACTGCAACAGAAACTCTCAATACGGATGATTCTTCATTATAAAATGAAACCAAGTTTCAAATTTTGAAAATTTTTGCTTAAAAGCTTTGTTTAGTAAATTATGAAAGTTAAAGAAATGTTTCTCTTGACGTTAAATAAATTTTTCAAATGTTTGATGTTAAAAAATTTTTTAAAAGATCTTTCAAACACTTATATTAACTGATATTTCCAAAAACTATCAAAAAGGAAATTCCCCTCATTTAATCATTTAGGAAATATACAAGGCACATAAATCAATATGAAACATAATCCCTCTTAACTTCTTTGTAACAGGCAAGTCATATATGCATTCAGCATCAACATGTCTCATGGCCAGGCAGTGCACATATACACTTTAGAAAAACTGACATAGAGAATGGGCGGTGTATAGGTGAATTTTAAGCTGGAACAATTTTTAATGACTCTTAGATGGCACTCTGTGTCCATTATATTTGAATTGAATGCAGTTTCAATAATTTGACCTTCAGTTTGTTTATATTCTGCCTGAGTTTAGTATTTTGCTCATCAGCTGTTGAGGGGATAGATAAAATCAAAATGCAAACAGAGTTTGGCTCAAACTTTCTACTTGATATAAAACATTTGCATTTTTAATAACTCTCCAAATACTTTTTTACTTTCTTTTCCTCTATAGCATGGAGTGTTTTAGAATTTTAGCATCAGTTCTGTTACAGTTTTTGTTACTTTGGAAGTATTTTGTATACTTCTCTTCTTGTTTCAAAATTCTTGACTTCAGATTATTATTAGATTGTTTTGAAGGCATTTTCCTATCCTTAATATGAACAGTGAATATTAATGTTGCACTATTCAGGTACTCAAGGGCTTTTGGCGACGCACTTTGTAATTTTGAGCAATGGTCAAGTGACGAAGATGACACCTCAGCTGGCACCCCCTCTCCTAATTTCCACACCACACCAACGGGAAGATGTTAATGTGCACACATACATATTTTTTATTGTAAGGATTTTCTTTTATAATATATGTTAATGAAAGTGCTGAGGAGTAATATGTATTCCAAAAATTAAAAATCTCCTGGTATATGGATGGGTTTTGAGCTCCCATCCTTGTATATATATGCCATAGCCTAGTACCTTGTCTTATTTAAGAAAAAAAAAAAAGAAACAATTTGTAAGCTTCATTCACAATAAAAGAAGTTTGGCATTTTCTATTTTTATAAGAGCTATGATAAAATCTAAGAAAATAAAATTACAATCCATAAGGTTTTGGTTGAAAATCCTTTTCACAAAACCATTGCTCAAAATGTAAAGGATCTACATTAATTTTGTACATACAAATACTCAAACTCACTCTTTATCATACAAACTGCAATAAGGTACTTGTAATCGTCGAAGAAAAGTCCACACTTCAGGATAAGACCAATCAGAAAGAGGGTTGACACGTATGAATTGAGGCCAGTCACTATCAGTCATCTGGAAAGGTTCAAAGGCTGAGCAACATGGGTCAGTATGTCGGGAGCCCATACACACAGCCTTGATCTGAGGCTGGTCCTGTTGAAGCTTCCACAGGGCATCTTTGATGTGCTAGTCATAAGAAAGTAATTCCAAATTATACCTTTCAAAAATAAAATAATGATTAAGTAAAAAGGAAAACACAGAGCAGTTAAGAATAATAATAAAAACTATATAAAATTTCCAAACATGACAAAATGTTAAAAGTATAATGTTTTGCATCACAATCTGAATTTTCAACAATTGGTCTGAAAAAAATTTACTACACAAAATTCTAGAAAGGGAAATAAAAATGATATTTTAAGTCTAAATATATTAAAAATTAATACAGTGATAATTAATATTTAAATAAATTGAATAATTTCAGAAGAAAAATTCTGATAATTATTAAAAACAAACATTTGTAAAAATCCCTCTTTAACAAATGGAATAGCTAAGTCCTGAATGGGCCCTGTATCAAAATTCCTTGTGGGCCCTTTTTTTGAAAATAAATGATCACATTATTAGAACTTACTAGGAAGTTTCAAAATATTACACATGTTGGGGCCCCATAACATTGATATGGATAAGACAGGCAGCTACACCCCAGCTCTTTAATAATAACCAGAGATACACACAGACTACTTTTATGGATGGTGTTCACATTAAAAAAAAAAAAAAAAAAAAAAAGTAGACAAAAAAAAAAAAATTATGATAAATTTAAAAAAAGGTAAGGGTTTGTTCCCCGAGCTTTATGTATGTCAAACCTGAACTGCCATTTAGAGATAACTTTTTGGTGTGGTATGAATATGGTGAGCTATCTCTTTATCTGACCAAAATTATGAGGTATACACTGTCTGTGGTAAGTGGTCCCTGGGTCAGGTAGGAATAGGAAGCTATGTAGAAACATTCAACAAACAAATAAATAAGAAGCAAAATGTAGAACAAAAAATTTGTTAGTAACTATGTAAGCATCAATATTTTTTTGGTTTGAAGAAATAAGTTTCTATATCTATAAACTTTACAGCAATTCAAAATATAAATTACAATAGACTAAATTCATGTGACATCACAGTCACATGATGAATGCAATCATGTGTTTCCAGTCAATCAGTTTATACACTTTGCTGTTGCTAACTTTAGCTAATTTTATATATTTCTTAGAGAAAAAATTCAACACGATAAATAACAATGTTATTTTTTAAAGTAGAGAACTTTTGTTTCACAATTAGAAGAAGAAATGATTGTATTTCCTGTTCAGCAAAGTGTACATTTTGTACAAGATAACCTATTCTTTAATATTTATTATCCCCTTGTCTAGAATATGAGTGAAGAAACAAAGTGAAATCTGAAACAGTGGCATAATGGAGAATATTAGGCCCTCCTCCCCAACTTGAAAAGTCAGGTTTTGGGCTCCAAGCCACATCTCACAAAGGATTGCAAAAACCATAACCTTTGGGCACTAGCGTAGCTACCTTTGAGTGGGTCCATATTCCTTGGTAGCCCTTTCTAGGAGCCCCTTAGCATTTTGTGATTTTTTTTTGCTTACACATTTTGGAAACCCCAAAGTTAAGGAGTTCCGTATCATTGCCCCCTCCCCTGATGAGGAGGTGCACATTACACAATTGACTCGAAATATATTTCACTTAAAAGATAAAAAATTTCCTATCAAAGTGAGCTTCTCCTTCACAATACTAAAAAATATTTTAAATCCATAAAATTCTCTTTTGCTCGAACTCCCAGCACTAAATCATGTTTTAACAATACCCACTTTAAAATTGAAGAGTATAATTTTGAAGCTGTTGATAGTTTCACTTATTTCGGTTCAAAAATTAACAATAGAAACAATTGTATAACTGAAATTCAAAAGAGAATCACCATGGCTAATAGATGTTTTAATGGAATATAAAAATATATGAAGGAAATAATATCTATAATTATATTCTATATATAAGAAGTATAATATAAATATAATATTCTATAAGAAATTTAATTCTACATTGCTGTTAAGATGGAAAAGAATTGCTATAAGTGCTTTTGTACAGAATCTAGCAGTTTTAATGCTATGAAGTGATGAAAATTAGATTAAAATAGGGACTTCATTTCCTCATCATCAGGAAATGGTACTTGCATATTATCACAACAATCGCTAATGTTCAAGATAGCTCGCCAAGTTGGTGACCCCAATTTTGCAAGTGTCTTTTGCACTGAATTGGCAATCATGTGCTTTGTTTTATTTAATGTTGTCAATAAGTTGCAATAATACACAAGTATCTAAATTATTTCTGAAACTTTCAAATAACATTTTCAAATCACATGGATATGTCCAAAAAGACAAAGATTTGGCACTTAGTTATATAATCACTTATCGGAGCAAATGAAATTAACAATATATAGATAATGCAATTAAAGGATTTCAGCCTGACATAACGGTGAAAAACATGTTTAAGACAGAATATTATTCAAATTTTCATGTAAGCTAATGATATTGTAACACATGCATGCATTTATTATATGGTATTCTGAAACATTCCGAAAAGATGAGTTTGGTTTAAGTGTAGTATGGGGGGGTGGGCACTTTGAATTTAGCGATTTTTTCTAAAAGTCATGGTGAGATATCGAATTCATTCTAAAATAAATTCCGAAAAAAGTACCTTGGCGACCGACTTTAGTCACCCAAAAAAAAGGACTGCGCCAACTTTAACTGATAAGTATTTTTTGTTTTTTCCACTTAACATTACAGAAAAGAATATAATACATGAAACACTTTTAGAGTAGAATTGGTACAGTGGGTTTTTTTGGTTAAAGTGTAATATAGGGGGGGGGGACTTGGCGCAGTCCTTTTTTTGGTGACTAAAATCGGTCGCCAAGGTACTTTTATCGGAATTATTTAGAATGAATTCGATATTACACCATGACATTTAGAAAAAAAATAGCTAAATTCAAAGTGCTCAATTCCCTATACTACACTTGAACCGGTTTTTTTAAAAAAAAAAATCGGATGATCTGTTCCAATTTTGATTTCTATTCTTTATCAATAAATAAAGACCATTAAGCTGTAAATTCTGCCACTATAGTTTGGATTCATTCATATAGATTTTCTGCAGTGAAATAAAAGCAACATAAATTAAAATAATTTAATATTTGTGATTGAGCATAAAATAAAATATGCGAGTTGTCATTCTTCTAAAGCTTGCATTAAATTATTGCATCATTAAAATAAATCATTCTATTCTAAAACTGAAGCAGCGAAATAATTTCATCATCATTACTTTGAATTTCTAATACAATTATTTTCATTAAAAATGAATTACACTTCCAAGCACACAAAATCCGCACTGTGTCCGCAAAATTAATTTAGTAATTCATAAACTAAACTATCAATAAATAAAAATGCATTTTATATATAATTAAATATACAACCCTTTCAAATTAAAAACATTTCAAAAACAAATAAGTTTCTTACAAACAAAACTCTCTTCTGAAGAATCAACAAGATTTTGTCACGTATTCAGTAGTCGCTTTTCACGAATTTACCTGATCTCATCAATGTGTTTTCTAGTCAGCACAACTTTCCCCTTTTACCTTTATTATTTTAACTTTTCTTTGTTTTGAACTGTAACCGTTGCCAGTTACTATAGTAACGCTTGTAACTGAAGTCATTTTGCGCATGTGCTTTTAGTGCCGAGAAGCGACTGGCTTCATTACAACTGCAACATATCCAGAACAACGCGTGTTTTAACTGTTACAACTTTATATATGTAAATCAACTCGAATTAGTCACTTCAAACGAAAAGTTTACAAGTAACACTTTTATTTTTTAAATATTTTGTTGCTATCTTGTCGGGAGATAAGCACATTTCTCATGAAGTTATCGCATTTTAACGAATATAGTTAGCTTTCCAGTTTTTATGATTACAAAATTATCTATACAAAAAGAATAGAATGCAATTTTTGACAGTGAATTTTGACTTTTGCGACTGAGTTCTTACGATATTAGCTATATTTAATTAAGTATGCAATTAACAATGAATTAATGATTGTGAGTTTTCATTTTTTATCACTAAGTTAATTAATAATTAATATTATAATTTAGGAACTAAAATGGGTATTTGCATATTATCGCAATTGTATTACATTATGAACTAACATTATGTGAAACAAAGCTCATGGTTGACAGTTCAGCACATACAACACATGCAAAATCGAGTTGCCAACTTGGCGAGTTCTCTTAAACTTCGACATTATTGCGATAGTACATAAGTACCGGTTTTAGTCAGGTCTCCTTAATTTTAAAAATCTTTGGAATTAATTGCTGGCAAGTGATTAATATACAAGTAGCAAAGGGAACTTTTGCCAAAAAAGTATTAAAATTGGGCTTTTTAACCGTTTGGGTCCTAGGGGGTATTGAAAAAACACTGTTGAAAAATCCCAAACAGCGCAACTAGGCTTTCTCAGAATGAGTATGAAAAGACCCAAGCAGCGCAATGTTTTATTTTATGTCAAGAAATACCAAGTGGTGTGATAGTGCTTTGTTCATTTTACATCAATGAATCCCACAATTGGAGCTATAATATTGTTTTACATTAAAAAAAGTTGTGTAATGTACTTGCTTCAATAAATCTGAGCACACGACTTCAATAATGTATTGTTGGTTGTCCACAATGTTTGAAATGTACTGGATTTTCTAGACAAAATCTCAACAGCATAATCGTGCTGCTTGGAACCCAAATGGTTAATAAGAGAGCATAGTCGAGTATTTCCAAAGTTAAAGGATCATTGCAATAAAGATTGTGTTGATGGGTAAAAAAAGTCTGTTTATTTAAAATTCAACAAGGTGTCCCATCTGGATAATTTGGGTGTCTTGAGTAATGTAGTTTTTAATAGTTCATTTATTAGTAATTTAGTTGCTTGTTTGTTAAAATATTTGAATTTTAGTAATTAAGTGTTATTTAAACTTGGTTATTTATGCAAATAAACTTATGTGCAAAATTTTTGCCAACTTATTGGTGGATGGGCTGATACACAAATACCAGATTTTTTACCTTTGATCATTCTGGTTATCATAAACTTCTATTAGTGTTCGGTTAGCATGGCTTATATGAAATATTTCCAACTTCAACATTTCATCCTTGATAGTAAGTCAGTAAAATTAGTAACTAAGTGGCATTTAACTCTATATATTTTCTGTATTATTGTTAAAAATTTTCTCTTGGTGAGATTTACTTCTAATTAATGAAGTGCGCTAACTTTTTTCCTATGAGTTAGTTCTGTTTACTAAAATAGTAAAGTTTAAATTTCTTAATAATTATTATTTGTCTGTCTTTGTTTCTTTCTTACTTAAATAAAAATAATGGTACTTACATATAATCGCAATCTATTAGTGACATTATATGAAACAAAGCACCTGGTTGCCAATTCAGCAGGTACGTCACATAAGAAATCAGGGTTGCCAACTTGGCAAGTTATTAATAGAGTTGGTGATTGTTGCAAGAATATGCAAGTACTAAAACAACAAACTAATTTGATATGAATATGCAATTAGGATAAGACTAATTGTTTCTAATTTGTAATTTTTGGTACTTGCATAGTATCGTCCCTGCAGCCAAAGTGGCGCCACAGGAATCGAGCTGTTTTCCTCTAAAATTGGAATTTTTGTTTTGATATCAAGGTGCAATTCATGTAGCGCCAATTTTGTAGCAGTGATGCTAATATGCAAGTACCTAATTTTTTCTTATAAATAGTATGCATCTGATTTGTATAATTAAAAAAAAAAAATTTGGTTTTTCACTCTTTAATTTTGTTACATTTTAAAAATTAGCTAATTGTAGTGATATACTAGTTTGATAATTTCTCTAAATCTGTATATAATTAAATTTAAACTGAAGAACCATTTTATGAAATATTTTTAGAATCTGATTTGAAAGATATTTGATAGTTGTTCATTGATATTTTTCTTCAAATTTATTTAAAACAATATACATTTAAGATAAATATTTATCTTAAAATTTTTAACGGCTTTCAAAGACAATGCTATGATTCTAAGGTTTTGTACAATTTTAAAACTGTTTTATTTTTTATATATCCTTATATTGTATGTGTACTGAATTATGGTTTGTTAGAACATTTTTTTGTAAGCTAAATGGCAAATATTTTCATAAAGTTCCATATCATGTTTAGTAAGTTAAGCTTTTTAGGACAACTTTCTTTTCATAATTTACACTACAGTAAGGTGCCAGATGTCCCAATTTTTAACGATTTGTCCTGTGTCCCACGTCGCTTAAAATAAGTCCCGATTTTTGGAAAGAGTGCACAACAAGCTAGGAAACAAGAAAACGTGAAGGTAGTATATGATTTTCATTGGTCAGGATATCGTCGTTGCCAAACTGAAACCTGCTATATGCAAAAAGTGTGACTTGGAGATATTTTTATTTGATAATATTCTGGTTGATGCACATAGCATATTTCTTTTAGGGACCACAGTTCACTGTATAATGCTTAGAGTTACATAGCAATCTGTTTGTAGTAAAATTTGGTTGGTAAACTAGTTATAATAGTCAAGGCTTTGAAATCTCCAAAAAGTGCACATAGCAAATATTGTTTTGACAATGATTGAGTTTTATATTATTTTTTAAAGTTTTTTATCGTCAACTGCATAGATTATTTAGAAGATTAGATGGTGCAATAAAATATTTAATTTTTTTTTGTTGGTTTACATTAAAACAAGAACTTAATAAAAATGATATGTAAAAACATTTGATCTTATAACTCAAAATTTCTCATATTGCAAAATTTCCAAAAATGATTTTTTTAATGAGGTATTATTACTAAAGAAATATATTGATAAGGAAAAGATTAAATCTTGGATATCAGTAATAATTCCAATTTAGAACAAATGATTAGAAATATTTCCTTATTTTGAAACAAACCGTATTCCATGTAATAATTATAGCGTATGGGAAGGCACACTGTCCTAACCAATAACTAATGCTGCACCTCAACATATTTTTCTACAGTAAATAAAGTGTGGACACCAGAAAAGTCACAATTAAGTGTTGAGACTTTGAAAGCCATTATATGTGTGAAATGTAATTTAGAAAATTCCTGCGAAAAATTTCATGACTTTTTGAACAACAACAGCAATCTACTTAAACAAATTTACTCAAATCAGAAATATTTTAAAGAACAAAATAATACTATTGCATAGTATTTATTTTTTGTATAGTAACTATGTGTAATTTTTTAATGCATTATATTTGTTGAATGTATTTATGTTGAAATTTTAAGAAAATATATATTATAATACATTTTTTGCATTCTATGAAAATTTTTATTGCTCCATATAGACCAAATTTTTAATCAAGAATCCTCTCCCAGTCAATAGTGTCATGCTTTATCGATGTTAAAATCTGGGCACTTTACACTACGGCTTATTTTTGAAGTACAATACATTTGATTAACTTTTTAAAGTTTTGTTGTTTTCTATTTTATCTGATGTAAAATTAAAAAGAAAATATGTATAGGAAGTTTACTTTCCAGAAAAAAAAATGAAAGTATTGTTTATAATCAGAAATTCTTAAAAGTTTTGGTTATCTTGTTAACAAAGGTGGTATTAGGATTTTTAAAGAAACCTGTTAGAATTCTTAACATTTAATATTCTTACATTTTAAATTGTAAAATTTTACTTTTATATTGTACTTCCTATAATTTATCCTATTTCTACATTTATATAATTTCTGAATTTAAAGATTCATATAATTAAAGTTTTTATCTCTCACAGAGCTGACAATGTTTAATTTCTCAAAAGAAAAAGAGGATTTGTTACAAAAATCTTTAGCTGTTTTTGATAGAGAAACCATTGGTGAGTATTTTTCTCTATTATATCATAACTTAGTAATATCTAATAATAGAATAGAAATATAGTAATAATGTAGTGACCCCTATTTTTTGTGATTAATCGATGACCTTTAAAAGTGGTTTGTCAGAATAGTAAAATTACACTTCAATTTAGAATTAAAGACAACAGAGGCCTAGCTAGGTATCCAAAGATCCTGGTGAAAAAAAAGGAAAAGAGGCCTCAATTTTGGTTGGATTTTATCTAGTAAAAAAGTAAAACTAAGTGAATATTTTAAATACAAAAAGTTACAATTTTTATTTGGCATCTTCTCTTTCTTGGTGTTGTTTGCTCTTAAATGCACCACATGGTTTCTTTTTTTTTTTAATCCATAATTTTAATTTTATTATTTATGCTATACAATTCGAATGTGTTTGTGAGTGTTTATTGACATTAAAAGAAAGGAGAAATACAATGCTACACTACAAAACGCCATTGGGAAATCCCTATTTATTTATTCGGGAGGATCGTTCTCGCCCCTCAGAGGGCTTAAAACTACAAAATGGTTCATCAAGATCAACAGGAAATGATACAAAAAATATACATAAACAAGAAAATACAATACAGTATTATTATAATTATTTTTAAAAAAAATAACACCTCTGCAGAAGAGGAGGGGACATATTACATCAGTCTATTGCATATACCAGAAGACTGCAAAATATTGAAACTAGCTTATTGTAAATCATATTTATATTAAAAATAGAATGTGACTAAGAATGAATTGCTTCATGTGTAGGTTTTTAAGATTTTTCATGAAAGTTGAAGTTTTTCTTCCAAGTAAAACAATTTATAGAAAAAATTGAAAATGATATAAATTTTTTAATAAGTAAAGTTCGCTACACTAAACAATATTGGAAAGACTTTAGGTGAATTCCCTACAAGTTCGAAATTGCTTTCAACTGAATTGCGATGATTATAGTTTTGTTGCAACCTTTTATATTTATATCTTAAATTTGGGAGAAATTATCGCAAATTCGGCTTGCTTGGTGGTCAGGGTCCAAGGACCCTCTTGAGCTAAAAGGCCCTGGTGCACGCCACTGCCTACCCATTGGTAGCTACACCACTGAAAGGCTACAATGTTTCTTCATTAAGATTTTTTCTAATTCTGTGATTCTTATGGAGATGATTTATGTTGATGATTTTTGTTAAAAGTATTAACCTCTATTTTAGCATTGATTTTCCACTATTTGAAGGTATGAAACTTGAAGCTGTTCTTTAATGTTATGGAATAGAATCAAGGAAATTGAAGTTATTTTTTATTTCTTATGCATGTAAAACCAGAGCCATTAATATTATTGTTCATTTGTTATTGTTGGAAATGAATTTACTTTTGTTAGAAACAAATTCTAATACCTTTTTTTTAAAGATCACCTATTAAATTTAACCACCCATTTATTAAATAAATTTAATCTTTTGTTCACATGCTTGCTATCTGGGGGGAAAAATATGAGCTGGCTTATTTGCATAAATCATCAAAGAGTTATGTTGTTGCTCATTTGCATAAACTCATTTACATAGTTGTTGAGCTGCCTATCTGGTGTAGTAATTAGGGATGCTGACTGTTGTGCCATAGGGCCTGGATTTGAATCCCGGAGAAGGTATGATGTTTGCAAATGTATAGTGCCTTTTGCAGTATGAGTGTATTCTAAATATCCGTTGAGCCGCAAGTCCTTTCTTGAGGTTAGTGAAAGCGGAAGAGAGGTGGGAGACCCCTGACCACCTCAGAGGTGTTCTCCCTCAAAATTAGGGTGGAACTGAGCCAAACTGTACTGTCACCTGTGTATGGTGCTCAAAGCTATGGCTAACAACAGGCATACATCTTGTCCTTTGCTGGGATGAATTCCATGGGCCTTGTTCTGACACTGTCAGACAGGTGGCATTAGCAGCAGCAACAACAACAACATAAATGTTGCTTATTTTTGCCACCAGGTGGCCATATTTATAAATAGAGTATACTTGTGATCGATATCAGTCTAAGACCATCTCAAGACTTACTTATTAGCCCAATACTATTTAATCTGTACTGTATAGCAGTATCATCTATATAAGCAAGTAACAACCTCTGAACTAAAGTGATCATTTTGGTCTAGTGATATGTTACGTGCTTGTGGAACTGAAGGTACAGCAAGTTCTGTCCATTGTGGAAATGCTCCACTTCGTTGGTGACCCTGGCTGTGAGCTAAGAAACCTGAACTGTCATGGCACCATCTATCCGCAAAAAGAGCAACTAAAAACTCATCAAAATTCACTTGATATTCCTTATTTTTTATTGTCTCATGTTCAACATTTTCGATATCCCAAAATCTCATTGTCTTTTCTAAATCAACATTATTTTAAATTAACCTACAGTAAGGTTTATTCTCACAAGAAACTCGTAAACTTCTACTCTTAATATAACCAGAAACTGTAGTTTGAAAAATTAGTTTTGTATTTTTGAAAGGTTTGCTTGTCCTGGTAAAAAGAGAGAGAGAGAATTTCATAGAAGATTTCTGCTCCCAACAATAAATCAGTAATGCCCAGAATATTAAAATTCTCATCAGCTAGTTTCTCTCTACTGAAATTACCCAAACAAACTTTAAAAGGTTGAGAAAGAATCATATCCGTAATTCACGGCTCTACAAAAAAGTCTGCATTAGTCTCATATTTTCTCTATTTTGCAATCGTCACATTAACGCGTGATTTAATCCTTAACTCTAAATAATTTAATCCTGAAACTAAACAATAAACAGATCCCTTATACCTGCAGACCCCTCTCTCAAAGTCGTTTCCCTGGTGTAATTTTTGGTTTCAAACTCTGACATCCTCGTGGATAGTTGACCATTTGAGAATTCTCTTTCTCTTTCGTTCTATTTCTGTACCTCCTATGAAGAAGGTTGAATGACCCTTTCACCAGCTAGCTCAAAATTTTGATTTTGAGAAAAGCACAATGAAAAATAATGCTTTTTTAGGCAGCGTCTACAAATAACATAGGATTTGCAAAACTTAACTCTATGCAAATTTAAACAATTAAAACACAAGTAATAATTTTTAAGTAGTTTTATTAGTTTATTTACTGATAATTGTTTATACTGCGGACACTTACTAAAAAATGACTGTCAGACATACACAAGACACATTTTTTTGTCCTTAACATCTGAGAAAAATATTCTAGACATATTTTTAGTATTCTGATTTTTTCAATAATAGTTAACACTCAATGGTTTGCCTCGTGATGAGTAAAATAAATCAATTTCTTTTTCCATTAAACAATCAAACCATTTATCTGATTGTCCAATGCTAATATGTGAAGAGTTTTTTTAAACTTAAGTACTAAATATTTTATCTGAAACTATTAATTGTTTTAATAACTCAAAATTCAAAACATCTCTTAATTTTAAATAGTTTTCTCAATTTGTTAATAATCTACTTGCAAACTGTACATGTGCAATTCGCAGTTTTTCTGTGTTGCTTTCTTAAAATTCTCTAAACACGATTGAGGAGTTGGCTCAAATTCATGAAGTATTATGGACTTTATTTTATCATATTTCTTAAGATCCTCATCTTTAAGATATGTAATGATATTTGCAGCTTTTTCTCCTAATAAATTTTACAAAATCTCAGGCTTATATTTATTGGTAACACTTTTGGCTACAAATGCATGTTCTAATTATAAAACAAGTAATATAAAAAAAAATTTAAGTCAATTCCTACTTAGATCAACAAAGAAATTTTTTATTTTAGCTACTTTTTATTAAATTGTTACAATTAATATAAATATGTATATACATGTGACAGAATCACTTCATTAAATGGCAATTAATTTTTATTAATTATCATTAAAGTATCGTATTGTCATCCAAAACAATCGTATCTGTAAAATTTCAGTTCAACAGAATGCTTTAAAACATGAGAAGAAAAAAACCTTTTCAAGTTTTGACACAAAACGCCAGAAGGGTCGCAAAGTCACCAAAAATGATGCCAGTGTGGCTGTATTTGTAATTCTTTAAATAATTAGTTTTAATCAATTAATTTTTATTAATTATAATTAAATTATTGTATTGTCATCCAAAATAATCATGTATATAAAATTTCAGCTCAATTGAGCGCTTTAAAATGTATTTTATTAACGATTAAAAACTCCACCAAGATAAATAAATAAACAAATAAATATATAGAGATTGCGAGCTAATAGTAGGAATTGAAAAAGAAACCCCATCCCTCAGGTTTGGTGGTAATTTTCATGGTAAACATGCAAATACTTAAAGAATCTAAGGAAGAAGAATCATAACAATTAATTTCAGTATTATTGTCTATATCTTTCGCTCCTATTTTTACTCTCTCTAAATCAACCTTTGATTTTTTCTAACTCTTAATTGTTGACTTTCTTCCGATTTCCTTTCTTCGATAATTAAATTTATTAATTCATGCATCGAATCAGGATCATTTTTATATTGATCACAATTTTTAATAAGATTCAGAAGCAATTTACCTCAAATCTTCTTTTTTGACTCCTTTAAACATTGTTAAATATTAAAATTCAATACTATTAAATACACTCTCAAATAATTCTCAAACACTTTGATTCTCAATAAAGTCAATAGTCTCAATTTTTCAACAAAATATCAAAAATCAACAGTTTCTAAATTGCACATACCTCATATTTTCTCTGCTCTATAATTTATATCGCCTCCAGTTCGACAGACCAAGATGTTAGCTCAGTTATCTCAAAGAAAAAAAGTACTAAAAAAAGTCTCACTCTTTAGGTAATAGACTGTAGTTTATTTGCGCTGCTCATCTCAACTCGATGGAATCTCACACGTACATTTTCAGTGCAACTTTTTCACCCAGCTTTTCGTCCAATCTCAGGCTGAAGGGTTGCCGTAAACAAAATGACATACTCTGACATCAGCTGCACTCTATCTCCAAATTGAAAAATTACTCGCCGATTTTTCTATTCGGAAAACGAACATCCAAAATTATTTCTTTTATTTTGCTCACACTTTTGTTGATGGGCATAAGCAGAAATGGAGCACCATTCTGTTTAAAATATTGTATGCATTGAAATATTATACACCCTAAAAATATTATGCTCCATATCTGATGTGTTTGACGAGATTGAAGCCGCCATCTTGTTTATGACGCAGAATGCCGAAGAACCCCATTGGCTGAAATTTCAAGCAACTTTTATTTGGAACAATTTTTTAGCTCACTGGGAAAAAGTTGTTTGGAGGCATGTCAGAATTGTTGTTGCTATGGCAACTAGGTAGAAATTGTTCGAAATTGGGTGAAAAATTGCTCGAAACGTGTACATGTGATAAGGCCTTTAAGGATACACTGAAGTTCTATGAGCACTAGGGGGTGCTTTACATTCTTATACTTGTACACTGAACACATGGTAAAATTTCTTATTGTTAACAACAACAACAAAAAAGAATTCAGAAGAAAATATCAATTTTGGATTAATTTCAACTTTAAACTAGATTATATTTTTAATGAAATTTACTTTTACCCTAGATAACTAATTTTAAATCTGGGTTGCTCTAACTAATCATTCAACTTATATGTTTTTAGTCTACTTTTACATTTCCTTTATTTTAAAAAAGAGTGTACCTTAAGAGAAGCATTGTAATATTTCAGTTGTATACATATATATATGTGCAATAGGAAGGGGGTATAAAATGATTGTTTGCACTACAGTTAGATGTTTAAAGTGTGCTCCACTAGTAACCTTGTTACAGTAGTTGCTTACATACTTTGTGTCATTCTGTATTGCTTGGATGGGCAGAAAGTACTAATTCTGTGCCTGCTGGGTTGGGTATTCTGTCAGACAAATGTTTGGTTATCTAGGATAACTGTTGTATCAGAATTATCTGTTTCTTTTCTTTTGAGGAAATAAGTGAACATATTGGAGTTGCTTTTTGTCCCTGTTGGTGTCAGATATATATGCATTCTTTCTAATACAATTGGAAGAACTTATATTGAATTATTTTATTTTGTCAAGGTGCAAGACTTTTAAAAATTTCACATTTTTTTATGTGTTTTTCTGTTTTATCATGAGACAAAATAAATATAAAAAGGATTACTAAACAACAAGAGATCTTTAGATATTTTATTTTTTTTTTTGGTTAACAAGTTATTATACAACAAGGTATGTTTAAATGCTAGAGGAAATATATTTGAAAAGAATAGCCAGATATTAACTAATGTAATATATGCACCTATGCATGTATGAAACTTTATGAATATTTCTTTAATAAAAGAAGTTGAAAAGCTTAAAGAAAATTAGAAACAAAACTGCAGACATTTTCTTAAAAATACACTCGTGTTCTTTAATTTCCTAGTTTTTAATTATTTTCATATTACTATTTTTGACCTATCAGAAAAGTCTGCCGGAAATCATATGATTCCAAAATCTTCTGGTTGTCAAAATGTATAGACAGAAGTTTCCAAAGCGAACAAAGGATTCTTTTGTGTATCACTATCATGTCAGCATTTCTGTATGTTGCACTGTGTGTAAGTAAATAAATGAGCTACTAGATTTATATAAGAAGCCTCCTTTCCTTGACTTACAACAACCAGACAAAATGTCCTAATACAAGGGAAAAATTCCTTAATCCAAGTTATTGTATACAGCTGGACCTCGATTTAATGAATTCATTGAGACCAAACATTTTGTTCCTTAATTCAAGGTTATTCATTACATCAGAGTCGAAACAAAGTACAAATTGTTTGCACTTACCTTTTGGAAATTCTATAAGAAATTACACAAAAAATAACCATAGCTAGAAATACACATTTTTTATTCAACAGCTAAAAGCTAATTATTACACACCACTTAATTGTAAATTTTAAAATAACTAATAGATTTATGTTAGTGTTTTTTTTTTTTTTTTACTCTTGAATCGAAACGGTTCTTTTTCGACAGTACACAAAGAAAATACTGCATCATTTACATTCTGCTGCAAAAGAGAGGCATGTTTTCAGTTTCCAAACAATGCAAAACATTTGAAAATTAACAGTTTTGATAAGAGTTTCATTATCAATTTCTTCATTAGAATCGCTATTCATTGGCTCCGACAAATCAACGATTTCCTCAATTTCAGTTGCACAGATGGACAGTTTGTCATCAAATGCATCACAATCTTAAAATATTCCATGCGTTGTAGATTGGGGTGAGATAAGAAAAGAATTTCTTGTCCTACTTAAGACTCTCATGATAGGTTACACTCATAACTCAACTGCACATGTAAAATATAATAATTGTCTTCACCCTTTCCCTTTGAAATTTGCTACTTTCAAGAAAAGTCTTTTTCTGTTCCAGGCAAAATCCTATTTCTTCTAATACAAATTAATAAAAAAAATTTCCAGCTGCTGAAATAATTCGTTAATTCGGGGTTTATACTATTCATTAAATAGGGGTTTGGAACCTTAATTTTAATTGAGAAAAGCGAAAAATTTGTTAAATAGGGGGTTGGAACCTTCATTTTAATCGAGAAAAGCGAAGAATTCGTTAAATTGAAGTCTATCCCAATATATATATATATATATACTATGATATATAACTGAAGCTTCATTTGTAGTAAATACTCAAGAACTATTAAACTCACACTGAACTAGGCCAAATATTTATAAAACTTAGCAGCATAAATTGAGTATTAACATCTAATTACCAAACAGCTATTTTTAATCAGGATAAATTATGCTCATTATTTGTTGAATAATAGCTTAAAATATTTTGAATTTGAAATAAATATACTAATATATGAGCACAAAGTAATTTATGGATATTACTGATCATGCAGATCAAGACAGTAGGTTTATGTTTTTGTTGGTGACCTTCCTTTACTTCTGCTTTTTTACTTTAATCATGATATTAATGCAAATAATAATTTTTTTTCTTACAGCAGCAAAATTTCTAAAAAATGAGCATCAATTTTGCTGATGTTGCCAGTGAATATGTAATGCTAAGATGGCTCTAAAGAATTAGTTTCAGATTTTTTAAATGTAAAACAGATTTAATTAGGTGCATTTCTGAAAAGAGTATCTGAATTAGTACAACTGGAAATTATATTAAGCAATAATTCATTAAAAATTCTTAATTGCTACTTTATTTTCTTAGCAAACAATGTTCCAGGTCTTCAGAAAATTAAGACAGATTGTACATTTCTTCTTCACATATTGATTGAAACACTTTGCTGTTTCTTGGAAAAAGACAATGCCAAAAGACAACAGTTATTCAAATGTAAGATATTTAATTTTCTCATTAATTTCTTTGAATAACAATTTTTCTCATTGTTTTTGCTAACTGTTTCCCAGTATTAATTTTAGACTACTATTTTAAGGTGCTGTTTCATTGACTGAAATTTTTTGAATTTTCTTAGTTGTTTAAAAGCATTTTAAAAAGTTTCATTATTTTTTTTTAATGCCCCCTTAAAAAAAATTTTAAAAATTTTTTAAAAAAAAAAAAAAAAAAAAAAAAATGTTTGTAGTTTAAAGTCAAGAGACTAGATTTGAAAATATACTGGCTTGAATACCACCCTTGTTTTAAATATTATTTATGACAAAACAATCAGCTTAATGAAATATTTCCTATTTTAATAAATCTATTAAAATCTTGTATTCTTCACAACATTTTACACTGTCATTTATTGGAGTTTGGAATTGTTATTAATGCAAGTTAAATACTGAAAAATCTTTGAAATAAGAGTTACTTTCTATCATGTGTTGACTTTATTTTTAGAACAGGCTTGTAACCAATTCATTTCTGGAAGTCTAATTCATTTCTTAAAGCATTAAAATCGTCTTATGACGCTTAAACTAATTACAGGAAACTTTGTAAGTAGCAGGGGTATCACAGTTCCAGTTTATCCATTGGGCACTTGGGAAGGACGTCCAGGCCCCAGATAAGCTGGATTTAACCAGATTTTCTGGTTATAAATTTTGATCTGCCAGTGCCAAGAGGGCTTGTAGATCTTTCGCGCCCAGGGCCTGAAATTAGCTTAAATTGGCACTAAGGGACATAGCTACTGCTGTATCAGCTGTATTAATGATGTGGGGTCCCCAAGCTACAGGGGGCCCATAAGAGTCCCCTAGGAATTTAGTGCAGGGCCCACTCAGAACTAGATATGCCAGTGGTAAGAAGAATACATATTTAACTATCAAATTTCAGGATTAAGAATCTTTGCTCATTGCTGAGAAATGTATTTTAAAAGCAAAAGCCCCAGAAAGAAAATTGTGAAGTGATATTTTGAATGATATAAAAACGGAACATATGGAAGAAACATACTGTGATGTATATATTTTCCCTACTGTATGAAAAATTTACCTTTTCTCACTTAAAGCTTTTTCTCTCTCACATAAAGGTTGCATGTTGCTGTTACTTCATAGAGGATTAAACCTGCTTAAAATGAACTATCAACTTTTACTTCTTCTAACTGGGGAAAGGGATCCAGTGGTTTGGCAAACCAATACTAGCAAATTATGTTAGTTTAATTTTGATAATAATATTGTTTTACGAAAGGGATTGCAGCACATTCAACTATAATTCAAATTTCTCCTGTGGGAAGAGCTTCATTTTTCCTTCCCCATCTCTCCCCTTTCAATTTTGGTTAAACTTAGAAGATGCCTCATTGTGTGTGTGCATGCTTCTAGAGGGTATTAAAAAGAACCAAATATGTTTAATCATGGAAAGGTCTTTTTGCTTTGAGTAATTCTATACATATATTGAAAAGAATTCTTTATCAATACTCATAGCACTTAGTAGAAATTGGTTTATTTTCATTCCAAACAATAAGACATTTATTTACTTTACTTTGATTTTATTTGAAAAAGAAAATTGTACTTTCTAAATTATATCTGTAAATACACTATAGAAGAGATCCCTCAGAATTTATCAGTAAAGAGATTTTAACTTTGTTACTAATGGAATCGATGTTCTTATAACTTTGGTCTTTATACTTGATACTAAATGTTGTACTAAATCTTATACTAAATTTATATTTTATGTATGGCTCTGATGCTGTAAAATTAACATTCTTTAAAAGAAAATTCCAGCAGACATCAGGGCCGATCCTAGTAGGTGTGCAGCATGTGCACTGTACGTGGATGGCCAAAACAAGGGGCTGAAGGCCACTTGTAGTTCTGTAGATCAAGCAAAATTTTTTATGAATTTCTTTTGATTTTTGCAAAAGTTGCTTAACAAAAATATTTAATATGGTTAATATTACCTAAGACATGGGAATATTTAAATTCAGTATGCATCTGGGGAAATTAAGTTTTCAATTTAGATAACAAAATAGGGGAAAGATGCGATTTTTGTGTCTATTTGCATTTTTATTAAGGATTTTACTCTTATACAGTTAGATGAGTTTATAATATCAATGTTAAATATTAGTCCACACAGACATACATCATTGTAAATTAAGTCTCTGTTAATGTTTAAATTTTCTATCACACACATGAATGATCATTATATTTCCTATATGTATGTGAAAACGATCATTTGTTGTTTTAGCTTTAATAAATTTTTTTAATAATTTAGGTGTATGCAGTAGCTTGACAGAACAAAAGGCAAGTTATGTACATTATATTTTCATTCTCTAATATATAATTCTAGGTGATAATATATGTATAATTTTTAATCTTGTATTTTTTTAAAAGAAATCATTATGTGCCATAAAATCTGGCGTGTAATGCGCATTTTCACACACTAAAAATAAGATTGAAATTTAGGGGTGTGCGTTATACATTAGGTATAAAAATGATAGTTTTAAAAATAAAAAAAAATATAAACATAAAAAAAATTAGACTTCTACATATATCACAATAATGTTTATTTAAAAGAAATGGTATTCCTTATGAACTTAAAGGGGTGTAATTCTATAAGTATACTATTTTTTCAAAAGAGCTTTGGATAATATCTCGAATAAATGACTTCAAAACATATGAGTATTGCACATGTAAATTTCAGGTTTCTTTGTAAAAAAGGGGTGCGCGTTATATGGAGAATATACCTTAAAATTAAAAAATGCATCTTGAAGGTACAGGTGCTGTAAGATTTTATGGTAAGTAATTTTATTTTTAAATATAAATTAAATATTTTAAGTGTTAAATTTGTAATTTAATAATATTTTGTTTCACATCTGGGATTTGTAGAGATTGTATCTGTAAAGAAAATATTATAGCTATTTACTATACTCTAGTCCAGGGGTTGGTTATCAGTGGCCCGCACAGAGTTATTTTGCAACCTGCTGAAAACCAAATAGACAGAAAAATTTCTCTATATTTGATTCAAATCATATTTGTGATAAAAGTATTTTTTGTATGAAGATCAAGTTGGCTGACATAACTTGCAGTGATAAGAATTTCAATTACTAATCTCATTCTGATTTAAGAAAATTGTTAAAAAGTATGATAAGGTACTCTTTTGTCCCTTTAAAATGATTCTAAAATTAAAAGTGCTTGTAGCTACAACTGTAAAGAACAATTTCAATTTTAAAATTCTACGAGCTGCATCTACCCAATGCTGGGCGTTGGTGGAAGTAATTCAGTCTTCAGCCAGTCATTTAAAATGACTAAGTTTATTCAGAGCTACCGAGCGAGAGTATGTGATTGCTTCACCCTTTTTATATACAGAACATAATGACGTCACACAACCTCTTCATAGTTACAAAAACGTGGCGCCATGCAGACACTCATTCACACAAATCATTTTTATTCACAACAACAGCTGATATGAAATTAGTACAAGAAATAAATTGAATGAAATTGCCACTGTTTTATTTCACTGATACTTGTTGAATTATAATCAATAAAATTGTATTATTTTTATAATATATACCTTTTCTGAGAGGCAAAGTTAAATAATGAAGGTAATAATTTTAAAGAAGACTAGCCTGTCATTATCTTCTACTTCCACAATGTGGCCCGCTAGCCAAAATAGTTTCCCACCTCTGCTCTAGGTATTAAATAAAGCAGCATGTAAAAATTAAAGATGAGATGTTTTTTCTATTTATTCCAAATTTTTCATGGACAACAACTTCTAAACTCTCAAACAGCTATTTCTGTAGTTTGAAGTGTTCTCCAAACTTGTGAATGGATTTCGTCAGAAATTTTTCAGCCACATTTCAATCATCTTCCATCTGCTCAATGATTTAACTTGGCAGAAGATCATCTGGATGTTCTTGTTGGATTGCATGTGAAGGCAACAGCACTTAAACTAATGTATACCATGTAATAATAATAAACTAATGTATACAATGCAATATGTACAGAACAATTTCAATTTTAAAATTCTGCGAGCTGCATCTACCCGATGCTGGGCGTTGGTGGAAGTAATTCAGTCTTGAGCCAGTCAATTAAAGTAACTAAGTTTATTCAGAACTACCGAGCGAGAGCACGTGATTGCCTCACCCTTTTTATATACAGAACACAATGATGTCACAACCTCTTCATAGTTACAAAAACGTGGCGCCATGCAGACATTAATTCACTCAAATCATTTTTATTCACAACACAATAGCTCTTGCAGAAATGCTGAAGATACACTGCATTTGTACACTAGCTCTACCATCCTACTGATGTTTTTGATCCATTCTGCCTGCTGATACATAAATTTCTTGGCTTCATCCTTCCTTTTTACACACCAGTGTACTATAAATTTTGTAATATCATATTTTTTTATAAGTAGCTTATTGATTAAAATATGAATTATGTTTACTTTTCAAAATCTTTGTAGTATTTGGATCCCATGGTTTATGAAAATCTTGCACCCATCAGAAGAGAATATGCATCTAAATTTTATGAACACATAAGAAAGGTATTTTATATTTTGATTATTCAAATATAATAACTCTTAGGAAATGTTTTAATTTGAAACCCTTTCTCATCAGTGAGGTAAAAAGGGCAGTTTTTTAAAAAATTGATTTTTCCCCTTGACATAGAAGAAATAGAAGGACTTTTTTTTTGAAGAATAACTTGGTTAGTATTCTCAGAATATATCGAGCTAATGCAGATTTGAAAATTATTCATCCTAGCAATGTTTAGGTTCCAGAGTTTCTTGGATTGAATGCCTCATTTCTAGCTGTTATATTTTAAAAAATTACCAGTGCAATTTAATTGCATTAAAGCTGAAATAGTCTGAATGTCATTCTTGATATATGCTTAAAATTGAGATCTGTCTTGTGAGGACTACACTGAAGCCGCTAATTGTGCTTAATTAAAAATATTCTTACTTTTGACAAATTCTCCATCTAAATTTTGCTAGTTTTTTAAATGTGTAGATTTTTTTATCATGTGTAATTTTTATACATTTAATTTGATTATTATATATTTCATTTATCACGATGTTATGTATAATATTAAATACATTTATTTGTTAAATTCTTTTCTTTATGTTACACAATTTCTTTGGTGAAGCTTGTCAATGATTAGACTTTGTGCTATAAAGCTAAACAACTAGTTCTGTTTATTTATTAATTTTTTTGCAATTCAATAATTAAAATTTAATTGCTAATGTGTGTTTTAGGTTCACAGTACTCTTGCTCCCTCATCTCTTCAACAGGGTGCATATTCAGAGTAAGTTTCCTATTATGTTTTGGATTAGTATCCTAATGCATTTTTCAAAAATCTTCTTGGCTTGTCTATGCAATTAAATGTGTTTATTGTAAATAAGTTATTTAATCCTGATGAAAGAAATTTGTTTCTGAATCTCTTCAATATGCAACATTTTTAAAATTCGCTTTAAAAATAAAATACTAATATGTGGTTTTGCTTGTGTATATGTAACCAAGATTTGATTCTTTTTTGTATTTCATTTTGAATTTGATCATAAAATGAAATTTTCAGGTTGGATGATTCTTTAGTTATTCAGCAGACCTATATCAAGTACAAAGATATGTTTGATGAGATTCAAATCATAGGTAAAGGAGGTTTCGGTATTGTATGTAAGGTAAGGTTTACTTTATTTAGTTAAAACTGGGGCATTTTAGAGATAACAGTTTTTCATGCAAGAGACATTTTTGAGTAATTGCCACTTTGGCAGTGTTTTTAAGCTGTTATACCTTTTTTAGCTTTGAATTGGGAAAATATTTCTTGATTACTGTAGCCTTTTTAAATTGTATTTCGTCAAGTGCTACATTCCAACCACTAATGTAGCTACTCCCATGTGGGTCTTGTATCGAAATTCCTCGGGGAGCCCTTTTTTGGAAATAAATAAAAATCATTGCATTTATAAAACTTATTTGAAAGTTTCAAAATCAGTATACATATATGTATGCATTAAAAACCTGTATTTAGCCTAATTGTTCAAGAGGTACTGTTCTCGATTTTTTTGGGGGGGGAAGGTAAGTGCATTCTTTAACATCCATAGTAGAAGGGGATTTGAGTTTTTCAATTGACTGTAAGTGGTCTTGTTCTATGGAACTTCATTTTTTTAGCTGTTTTAACATGTGGAAAACTAGAAACAGAACTGAAACAGCTATATAAATTTAAAAAGTTTTTCTGACTGCTAAAGCCGCCATTTATTTTTGAAGGCAGATCAATATCTCAAAACATTATGGCAGAGCTGGAAACTTTATTAGACTTCAGCATAGCAGGTATGATGGGTCTTCATATTATAACAATGTTTCCTTCTAATATGGGCATCAACAAATGCGTTGCATGCAAAAAGTGATGAATAATTTAATATTATTTCAAATATTTTTAATTTTATTGTCTCTTGTTAAGGCACTACGTATGTATGTATTCATCAATTTAATTTAATTGTTTATTGGAAAACATATAAATTTAAGATTCATGATAAATGCACACAATTTTTAAAACAAGTTCTGAATTTCATATTACATGCCTTAAAAGAAGATAGAACATAACTCCCATTTTCAATTTCTACTATTAACTCACACTCTCTCTATATTTTTTTATTTGTTTGTATATTTATTTATCTTGGTGGAATTTTCAATTGTTAATAAAATACATTTTAAAATGCTCAATTGAGCTGAAATTTAATATACATTATTATTTTGGATTACAATACAATAATTTAATTATAATTAATAAAAATTAATTGATTAAAACTAATTATTTAAAGAATTACAAATATAGCCACACTGGCAACTTAGCGACCATTTTGGCGACTTGTGTCAAAACTTGAAAAGGTTTTTTCTCACGTTTTAAAGCATTTAGTTGAACTGAAATTTTATATACATGATTGTTTTAGATGACAATACGATACTTTAGTGATAATTAATAAAAATTAATTACCACTTATATAATGTTGTGATTCTGTCATATGTATATACATATTTATATTAATTGTAACTATTTAATAAAAAGTAGCTAAAATAAAATTTTTCTTTGTTGATCTAAGTAGGAATTGACTTAAAAATTTTTTTTTATATTACTTGTATACTATACAAATACAATACATGTTTTATATGATTTTACTCAGTATTTCATGTAACATATCAACAGTTTAATAATAAAGTCGAATATAGTATGAACTCTCTATATTATACTGTCATAAGAAAATAATGAAAAGAAATCTAACCTTTTTAATCCAAATGAGTCAGACTTGTTAAAATTTAAAATATTAGATTTATCACTTACTAGTACATTATTATAATAAATATGCTAGTTAGATCAGTTTAATGTTGTCGCGGTACAACAGTGAACTATTTTATCTTATGAATTATTGCATTTCAGGGTAGGTCTTTGAGTGCAATATTTTTGATCAAGAAACATTGTAGTTCGGAAAAATATACAAAAGTATCAACATTTTTGCATTAAAATTTTAGGTACATAACACTTTTCAATGACTTCATTGCTCAAAGAGCTTCTGGGTATGCCAGACAGCTGAGTTTTCAAAAGTATTTTTTTGTTTTGTTTTTTTTGCTCTTCGCAATCCTTGTGATTTTTGAATAAAAGTTACAATATGGATGTTTTTTAGGTCTAATTGTGACTGAGCTTCCTAATATTAATGAATAATTCAAATCCTCATTTATCTGGATTAGAATCAGTCTTTCAAAAATCTTTTGACTCATGACACGTAGTATATTTCATCTAGAACGTAAAACAGAATATGCACAGACTTTTAAGATTTTGCACAACCTGTTTGACATTATTTCTTTTGGTGGTCACTCAACGAAAGTCAGTCAAAAATGGATTTTTGAAAATTTATCGGGATTTATGCTGTAGTTAAATTAAAAAAATTTTTTTGGAATGTCTAAAATTCATTCAGTCTGTCTTTCAATCATAACTTCTCAAACTTCTATGTAAAAGCAGGATTTTTGAAGAAGCTTCCTGTCTCATAACTCTGAACATTAGTATATATTAATACTATATAAAAATTGAAATGATCCTTTTTTTTTCTTTGCCTTTAACTACTTTTTAACTATTTATACAAATATGAATTAGAAAACTTAATTACAGAAAGAACAACAAAAAATTTTAAAGATTTGAAAACTTATGGAATTGCCACTTTACAGAAGATAAATATTTTTTGTAACTATTCAAGAGGTGGGGCTCAGTAAAAAAAAATGAGACCCCACCCTTTCCCCCCCCCCCCCCCCCGCGTAGGGTTTGTAAACGAGATTCACTCCGCATCTCTCTGGAACGGCGAGCCATCATCATTCTTAGATATTTAGAAGCTTTTATTGAATGCTCTGTGTTGTCCTTTAGAATAAAATGATTTTATACGACCAATGTCTTTGACAGTTCCGTTAATATCTACATCAAAATATTTTGGTGCTCTAAGTTTGATAATATAAGCTTGAAGATATATTTGTTTAGTAATGTTTTTGTACATGAAAACATGCAAGCAATTCGAAAGTTACTTTGCAACAGCTGTATTGCTATCAGTACTCATTGCAGGAGATTTTATACTACCTATATTATGTATCCTCTGAACAAAGTCTGATTGCTGGACATTAGGAATCTTGGTAACAAACTCTAGGTAAACTGAGAGAACCTTCATAAAGAAGTTTTACTGAAAAGTATCCTGTATGTTTCTCAGCAGTGTTTAAACCAAAAACAAATGGTAAAGCGTCTACCCAAGATTTATTATGCTGTAAATGCCACTTCAAGCTAGCATTTCAAGTTTTGTGCTGCTTTAGATTGTTGATATGCAAGTAGTCCTAGTGGTCTGAAAGTCGAAACACTTCATCAAAAATCAGAAAAGTTGACTTGTATACTGCCATTATTAGTCAGATGTAATATAATGAGTCGTTTCGGAACGACATATCCGGGTTGAAATCATATCTTTTCTAATTGTTTTTACTGATTGATCTTCTGTAGGGAGTGTTCCACTATCTTAAAAAGTAGCCAGTCATCATTAACAGATATCTGTAGCCTTGTCATGTAGGTTAGGTTCCAAAATATCAATGTAGATGTGTGGAAAACGTTCGGGAGGAACTATAAAGTTCATTAGAACTAATTGCGCATGCTTTTTATTTTAATTGATTTTCCTCGTTCTTTTAATACTTGGGTGTGATAGGGTATGAAAAGACGAAATGTCTGCCTTCGAAAATTTAGGGGAGGGTGGGGGATATCTGAGGGGGACCACGATAAACTGATTTTGTAGCGTCTGGAAGGAAAACTATTTTCAGGCTTGGGTTATTTTTCAATATTACTAAGTCTTTATCTTGAAATTCTACTGTGGTTGCATAATGAATCAGAGACTGTGTCGAAATTGTATTAATTCTGAAAGAGCATCGGCTACAACATTTTCTTTTTCCCTGACGTATCGAATATTCATTGAAAATTAAGCATTGCAGCTCGGTTGTCTTGCGTATCTGGGAGAGGCTTTGTATGCATTTTATTAAATTTCTTTATTGCACTGTGGATGGATGAAAGTTTTCGGTCATATACCCTTTTTGCGATCCGTTAAAAAATATGAGAAGAAGCTTAATCGACGTATAGTGTTTTATTGGATGTGTAACAGCTGCTATGGCAGTATCGGAAACATCGTAAGTGAGAGATATAGTAGCTTTATCTGGACAAGCATTGCACCATGATAAAGAGCGTCTTCAAGGTTTTTGCATGCGTTACGAGAATCTTCGGTTCATATTAGAGGTATTTTACTGCTCTTTCCGTCTAGTAATGAGGCTGCTGAAGTTTTGCGCTATTAGGAATGAATCGGCGATAAAAATGAATCATCCTTAAGAACTTACGATTAAGAAGTTGGTGACTGGCGTGAGTTCGGGTGCAATTTGTATGGTATCACCTATCGTTGTGTGAAAGTGCCCCCCTAGGGTACCCTTCTCTTAGATTATCTGCGTGAGCTAGAGGTGTAGGAATAAATGAAGAACTAGAAGTTTCCATGATCTTAATATGACGTTATTAAGAACTAGAACTTAAGCTTTTAACAGATTAGATAATAATTATATATGTGAGAATCTACGATGAACAAACACACAATACAAGTAATACCGAAATAACCTAACTCGGACCACTATCAATATCTAACCCGCCTAAGCTCAATTCCAATACTATCTCAAGTCCTAATATTAAATAGTCAATCCTACCTTAATCCAATCGTTGATCCGATACTAAGGAAGTTGCGTCTTTACTCGAGTGCAATGGTATGCACCTTGACCTAATGGCTCTATCTTCGAGATAACCTCTGTTGGCTGTCACTTCACGATTGTATCAATCTCTAACAAAACATTCCCCAAATTGCCACTCTGCTTACTTAAACTTCTGATATTTAAAAGCTATCTAATTTGCATCTTTTCTTCACGTTTCACTTCTTGGGTTTTAGTTGGAAAAGAGTTGCCATTAATCTTGTCCCCAAAGGACATGTTAATGAAAAGACGTGTGAGTCCGTCACAGTTGGAAGAGGTCTAATACCCTCCAGTTGAAATTTCTTATCCCGAATATTTAATTTTAAAAGTAGCAAAAACACTTTTCGCTATATTGATATATAAACTCTAGTCTTTTAAAAACTATGTCTAAATGCTCACGGTGTGATTTTTCATCTTGAAAAGCAATCAGCATCCAGATCTAATACTGATAACACCATATTCATGAATTGTAGAAAGAGTTATGCCGCATTGCGTAAACCAAACGACATGAAGGGAAATTTAAACAGCTCGAATGGATCTATAATGGCCGTTTTTTGGAACCGGAATTTGTTAATAGGTTTGAACACAGTTTTTAGATGAAAAAATCTTCTTTACCTGTAAAATAGAACCAGTAAGTGCGAAATAAAACTTGATAGCGATCTTGTTAAGAGATTTGTAATCTCCACATGATCTTCAATCATCTGATTTCTTTAGAGTTATCGGCAAAGCTCTTGTAACATAAAACCAAAATCCTCTTTTGCCGTTTTTAATTTTTCGGATGAGTCTTATTTGTATCAGTACAGTATGTTCTTTTGTTTCTATAAAATGTTCAATGTTGTGAATTTTAGTTTTATTGACTAGTATCGGTCCTAATCAGGAAATTGTATAAGAATAGCTTTGTACTGATTTTGTACTGCACGTAATAGCACTGAATACCCATAGAGGAAGAAGTGATGCCATAAATTAATTTGGGATTTTTACTGTCAACCAAAAGGTGAAAGATACAAAATTGATATACATAAATTATTGGTTTATTGACAAATGCAACCACAAGAGACTCTTCTCAGTGCCTAATCTAATTTCAATTACTTTTGTCCATAAGTTTTGATTTTGGTATCATTTACAGCGTAGAGTTCCACTTGGCAATACATCTTTTTTCCTTAAGATAGTGGGGGAATTGCAGAGATTTTTGCACTTGTATCAATTAAAAACTAGAAGGCGATTTTTTTTTGTCACGAGAAGGGGAAAAAAACACCTTCATTACTTAACTGTGTCGTCTGCGAGAGCAGGGTATCTGACTTTCCTGTGGCTGGAGATCATTCTTTTTTGGCCAATTCTTAGGTTTAATGTTCTCGATTGCTTACATTTCCTCGGTTCTCTATTACTACGCTTATGAATAGAATTATTTCTAGAGTGGGGTCTCTACTTTGTTTCACACACATACAACTTAACTTGTCAGTTTTGGAAAAGGTAGAAAATGTATCAATCCGTTTGAAAATTTGTTCTATCGTGGTTTGAAATGCAAAACAAAGGAAATTATATATATATATAGAGAGAGAGAGATTAACATTTTTAGGATTTATTTAAAATTTTTCTCATGTTAAAAGCATATTTTTTTTTAAAATCTAAGTGAATGAATGTAGTCGAATCAGCTATATACGTGATGGAATTCCAGTTTGGCTGGAAACCTTTTTTCAAGATAACATTTCTGGTGAGCATGCTACACTACCACACCATTCAAGGCCCCGGCAAAGTGTGCAAATTGCAGCGACCCGCACCCTGCAAACTTCTCTGGATGCCCCAAGAATCCAATCAACACTAAAACCAACAAAAACAAACCGACGAAGAATGTCTGAAAGAGCGAGCGACTGCGCGCAAGGAAAATAACACACAGCCAAAACCTACTTTCTCTGAAGTAGTAAAAGGAAAGCAGAACAACGAGTAACTGGATGCCAAATCAGTCATGTCTCAAATGGCCCAGATGATGACGCAGTGGGGACAAATGCTGTCCATTCTTCAGACTAAAATTTAACATTCAATAGTAGTAATAGGAACAATTCTCTCAGGTTTTTTTTAGTTGGAATGCTAACGATTTAAGAAATAGTTTAGAGGAACTAAAAAATTGCATTATTTATTATGACCCCGACATAATCGGGATACAGGAAACACACCTTCGTCCACGGACAGGGTTAGCATTCCAAATATCACCCTTCGCACAAAAATTCTCCCCCCCCCCATCGGGGGGGGGGCACGGCCCTCTTCGTTAAGAATTCTATCAGACACCCCGCCATTCTAAATGTCTCAAACACCTTTGAAAATTCATCGGTTATCATTCAGTTAGGAAACAACAGTAACATTACTGTGGCGTGCATTTATAGACCTCCACACGGCTCCATTAATACTATGGAACTTGACGCAATTCTCAACCACAACAAAGCCTTTCTTTTCGGCGATTTTAATGCCAAACATCCTAGCTGGAATCCAGGTAGGGCGAACACAAATGGTAATATCCTGTGCAATTGGGCCGTAAGGTCGGCACTAGATATTCTTGCCCCCGATACTCCCACGCATTTCAACACTTATCACTCCAACGCTATTCTTGACATAGGCTTTGCAGTTAACTTATCTCAAACTGAAGTTTTTACTATTAATGAACTTAGCAGTGATCACAATCCAGTTATTTTTGATTCTATAACTAATAACGTATTACCACCAATGCTTCATACTTTAAAAACTACGAACTGGACTAAATTTCAGGAAATAATTTATCACAATACCCCCGGAAATCCTCAGAAAGATGATTTGGATCTAGCCGTTCAAAATTTCACCAGCAATGTATCGAATGCTATTTCTGCTTCCACTACCACTAAATTAACACTCCACACCTCCGTCTTCCTGTAAACATCAGAGCAAAAAATAGATTTCGTAAACTCTGGAATAATACCAGATACCCTCCATACAAACGCGAAGTTAATGCTCTCATTAGACAGATCAGTAGCGAAATCCAACAACATAAAAACAGGACCTGGAAAGAATTTCTTTTAACTTTAAATCCTGAGGACAATTTTTTGTATAATTTACATAAGAAATTTTCTAAAAGGCACTTCTTCACGGTCCGGGTGGAATGGCCTACTCGGATTTCGAAAAGGTGGAGGCACTTGAAATCACTTTTCAGGAAAATGAAGAACCCTATTGTGATGACAAGATCGAAGAAGTCGAAAATTTAGTGAATCACTATTTCGACAACTTCCCCCTCTCACTTCCCCTAATGAAGTCCAAGGCATTACTAAAAAGCTGCAGGCCCCGATCAAATTCCAAATATAGTTCTTAAATATTTAACGTTAAATGCAATTACACACTTAACTAAAATATACAATCATGCCTCATTAAAAATCACTTTCCTACACTGTGGAAGCAAGCTAACGTTATCATGCTGGCAAAACCAAACCAAAATAGGACCTTCACACAAGGCTCTAGACCTATACGTTTAATTAATGCCACTGCTAAGATTTATGAAAGAATCATTTTATCTAGAATTAAATCCCACTGCAAAGCCATAGATTGTATTCCCCCGGAACAATGCGGGTTCCGGGAGAGCCATTCAACGCTACACCAATTAATACGTGTTACAAACATAATAAATGAAGGGTTTGCTCACAAATTTTTCACTGTCGGTGTCTTTTTAGATGTAAAAAGGGCATTCGATAAATTGTGGCACGATGATCTCACGTACAAGTTAATTAAACTACAGTTCCCTGACTACTTAGTTAAAATCATACATAATTTTTTACGCAATAGAACTTTTAGAGTTCGTGTAAACAATACATACTCTAACTCTGGATCTTGCATTTCTGGCGTTCCTCAGGGTTCTGTTCTTTCACCTTACTTGTACAACATTTACACCCACGACTTCCCACAACACTCCACCGTCAGTACTTGCCTGTTCGCGGATGATTCCGCCGTGTTATCGCAAGGAGTCCAGCTTAAATACACTATTAAAGTTATACAAAACTTTCTAGATAAAACTTGAAATTTGGCTTACACACTGGAGAATTGTAATTAATGTTGACAATCACAAGCAATAATATTCGGGAAATGGGGGGGGGCGGTCATTGACCCACCTTTTCAGCTCACACTTACCTTTTTGATGACAACATCCAGTGGGTTTCGGGTGGACGAGTGGTATAGGTATCGGATCGTGGCTTGCCTTGTCACCAGTTCGAGCCCAATACCACTAAAGACCCGCCGTGTAGGGCAGCGATGCACGTTAAATCTGTCGAGAGCTGAAACGTCCTCCCGTTGGTGTGGTGTGGTAGTTAGGAGAGGGGGTGCCAGCTCAGGTGTCGTCCACGTCACTTGACCAGGGTTCAAAATTACGTCGCCAAAAGCCCTCGTGTAGCTGAACAGTGCGACGTTAATATTCAATCAATCAACCAGTGGGTTTCGGTAGTGAAATATCTGGGCCTACACATCGATAGCCGCCTAACTTTCAAAAAACACATCGATTATCTTGCAGAAAAATTCTGGGGTAGAACTCATTTAGCCATCTCCCTTGTCGGGAGAAGGTCACCTCTATCCCTAGAAAATAAAGTAATCTTATACAAGCAGATCTTGCGCCCAGTTATCACTTACGGGTCCCCGGTCTGGGGAGCGGCAGCTGCCACCCACATGAAAAAAATTCAAGTAATTCAAAACAAAATGTCCCGCGTCATGACAAACGCACCTTGATACGTTCGAAATGACGTTATACACAACGACCTACATATGGAGCCGATTTCTAATTACACCACTAAACTTGCTAGAAATGTATTTAAATCTATTGAATCTCATGACAATCCAATTATCAAAGCACAAACATTGTTTACGTATCCTCATCCTAAAATTAAATATGCATACTCTTCAACGAAGTGGAGAAACCCGCTTCGCCCCCCATAACACAACACTTAAACTCTTTTCACGCTCTTAAACAACACAAGCAGCTTCGTTGCATAGCATTTTTTCCTTTTGGGTTCATGTGGTGAACTGTCACCGAATTGATTGATTGCCTCATCCCTCCCCATCTTCGGGGGAGTTTTCTTGATTTGATATTTCCTCCTACATATGGTTTTCCTTTTTTTCCCCCATCCTTCTGGGAATAAACGCCTTCGACGCCGGCGCCCGCGATCATCTAGTTTTAGTTACTACCCCACCATCTGATTTTCGTTCATACCTACGATTCTGATCTTCGTTTTTGTTTGACATTGTGAAACGTGGTTGAAAATAGAATTTCATCGACTACCTTCAAAGCTACGAAATCAATCGGAGGTGGAGCCCGGAGAAACATATGAATGTTTATTCTCGGAGAATTTATCAATCAAACCGTTGAAAAGTTTTCTCAGCTAACAGTCTTTCATTTGAAAACAGAAAAGTAAAAAAGTTAGCTGTAATAAAGAAAGAAAACGACCGCAGATAAACGCAGAATTAACATTGTAATGCATTCGTCGAAAAATTGATATTTTCCCTCTGAACGATGAAATATCATATATAAACGGACATGTATTACAAATAATTATTTATTTATATTATTATAAGTTCATGTAAAATAATGCTAATGTAAAAGCTATTTTTATAAACATGGTAGGAGTTTTTGTCTTGTTAATAAGTGTAATAAATGTGTTAACAGAATTATACATATAAGAAAACAAATTTTTCGAACGCATTTTCTCTTCGCCAATTTCGTTTCCTCTTCTCGCTTTGTATCCCGAGTTTCTTCAGTAATTGCTCAATCATTGTAGCCTTTCCTGTAGACAGAAGCAGAATATAAACTATTGAGGAACGAATTTAGTATTCAATTTGTAATGAATAATGCCTATTTGTAACTTAACTAAAACATTATCATTACTTTAACTTAATCATATTTAATATTAGAAAAATGCTGCATGAATTGACCTGGTTTTTCTCGTCGTTTTTTTTTCTGGCCAGTATGTTAAATATCTTTACAACCAAGCTTTTTTTTTAAATATTTTTTAAGGCTAGACATAAAGTGGATAACATGGTCTATGCAGTCAAAAAAATTATTTTTACGTACCAGAAAGACTCGGACTATAACAAGGTAAGTTGATTTCAAACACTCATTTGCTAAAGCTTGTTTTAATCTTTTCAAACTCTAAGGAAGTTTATATTTTAGGTAATGAGAGAGGTGAAGAGCTTTGCAGGACTGAGCCACATGAATGTAGTCGGTTATAACAATGCATGGGTGCAAACTGTTGAACAAAGTAAGTTTTTTACTTTATTCAAAATTTCATTTGTTTATCAGGTTTCATAAGGAAAAGGCTGTTTTATAAGGCTTTAAGGTATCCGACTACGTTCGGAACCGTGATTTTAAGAAAGCGTATAAATGGATTATTTTCATGATATTTAGTGTCACTCAGATTAGAATACATGCATAAAATTGTTTTAAGGGCATCTTGACAAAAAAAATTATTTAAATACAATATTTCGGCAAAAAATTAACCTAGAATAAACTTTTTTCAAAATGTTCTCCTTTTGTGAAAAATGCTTCTATTATAATAATATTTTGCCTATATATAGCTCAGACCTCTCTACAAAGGCTCAACTAGAATTTTTGAAAAATTCACATTATTTTCAGAGTTACCACCAATTGAAATCATTATTGGCGTTTTTTTCTTAAAAATTGCTCCTCTCTGTTGTCGTAAAACATGGATAAATCCACTTCTAAGTTCTTTTTTTCAAAAATTCTAGTTGAGCCTCTGTACAGAGGTCTAAGCTATAGACAGGCAAAATATTATAATAGAAGCAGTTTTTACAAAAGGAGAACATTTTGAAAAAAGATTATTCTAAGTTAATTTTTTTCCAAAATATTTTTTTTAAAACATTTTTTTTTTTTTTTTTTTTTTTTTTTTTTGTCAAAATGTTCTTAAAGCAATTTTGTACATGTATTTTAATCTGAGTGACATTAAAAATCATTAAAATTATCCATTTATGCGCTTTTGAAAAATCGCGGTTCCGAACGTAGTCGGATACCTTAATTTACATAAATACTTGTATAATTTGCAAATTGATTAAAGTGTTTTATTACATTAGAGAAAGATTCTGTTTTTAATTAATGGAAATGAGAAATTTGATTTTTGGTGATATTAAAAATTTTTAATTTCAAGTTTTCGGTAATTGAGTGAACTATAGCCCCATGGGTCCACAATTATTTGACTTTCAAGGGAGTCCTGTGAAAGGGGAACGTAATGCGATGATGAGGGACTCAAGAGTATGATCATGGAAGAGAATCCTATCTGAAAAGGTCTAAGCAGTTGCCTTTTTCCTGACAACACTGAAATATTAAAGCAATTCATTTCATTTGTTTCTGAAAAGAAAATATTAATAACTGTAAAAAAAGAGTGGGTAACATAAAGAGTTTCAGTAATTGAGGCATCTCTCTCATCCAAATCAAAAGCAAACAATGAATTTAATATAACTAATTTATAACACAGAATTGGCTCATTCACATTTTTCCCCAGGTGTTTAAAAAGCTTAAATAAATAGTTGCCTTAATCTCTTAGAATCATGTCTTGATTTAATGATAAGTAACGCTAATAATATTAAAATTTATTATTTTGTATTTCAGAATGAACGAGTCAGTAGCAGTATAGTCGTAATAGTTAATAGTTTTGTTATCTTAATTAAAGCAGAAAATAATTGATTATTTACCTTAGAAGCAAAGTATCCTCATGTCCAAAATTAAGGTCACAAACATGTTTTTCGTCAAAATTCTAAAATACACCCAGTAAAATTGACAGAATTTGTATTTTATATATTTTGAAGAACGGATAGTACAATATGAACCTTCAGTTAAGAAAACGCTGCTGTTTAGCTTAGTTTTTGCAGAATTACTGGAATGAGACCGTTCAAGGGTATGGGAATTTTGCCTCCAATTTTGTGAATATTGCATTAAAACAAACGTTTGCAGTGAGAATGATTTCTCACAATTTTTTAGATAATTCCTTGAGATGTAGAGCCGTTGGAAGACTTGAAGCTGGCCATTCTCAAGTGGAAGTAGCTCGATGGCTCCAAGTGGTCCGAAAGGGGTTTCTCGATTATGAAATCAATTCCAAGTCTGTGGCGTAGCGTGGGCTTTCGCCGCTTGGGGCCGGCTAGAAATTTGTCCCCTCTCTATTTTAATTATTAAAGAAAATTAGTAAAAGCAGCTTTAAATTTTTTTATTGATTATTTAAGTGCACTTTTGGAGTTTTTTTCTTAGCAAAATCGTTTATACAATCGTCAATATCAACACGTTTGTCATGATCAATTACCAGAATAGCTAAATTTGTTAGCCTTAACGTGGACATGGTCGATCTGAGATAATTTTTGATTAATTTTAGCTTAGAGAAGCTTCTCTCGCAACTGGCATTACTGGTGGCAGATGTTAAAAAAATTCTCAACATTATGAAAATGTTTGGTAAGCCATCTTCAAGTTTGGACTCAATAATATATTTTAATGAACCCAGAGAGCTGGGCCTAATGAGTTTTTTTTTACAACCTGATTCTGTTGCAGCTACGAAAGTTTGTAGACGTACGCGCTCAAATTGGAATTCTTTATTAATGTCTTGAAGAGCTTGATGTAAGCTAAGTTCGTTCATGCTCAATATCACTTCAGGCCTTAAAAAAACATTTTTGCGCTAGATTCTGCAACTGTTGGAATCTTTCTCGAATTTCAGCAGTTACTCTGTCTATTAGTGAAAACATTGTTCGCCTCAAGTCATCTTCGTACGATAACTGAACATCTTTATTTCCGTCGCCAAATAGATGCTTCCTCCAGATTCGTCTTGAGAGTTCAAAAGAAATTTCAAGCTCTTCACATAAACTTTTATCATATATTAAAGCATCATCCACGAATTCCTCTCGTTTTGCTTCTAATGCGGTCTGTAAAGCATGTATTTTTTGAACACATTGATGTATATTTAGTCCCTCTGTTTGCAAATAATTTTGAGCATCATTGACTTCACACAGAAGCCTAAGTAAGTTGCCAGAAGCCTAAGTAACATAAAAATGAATGCGACTAATAAATTTCATGCATCTGTGCGTGAATTAAAGCTTTCACTCGTTTCCGTCAGTTTCTATTATTAATTTAAATTATGTAATGAGGCTATGATTTCCGCAATTTTATAAATTATATTCCATCTGCTTTTTCATTGTTGTTCGCTTGGGTCTCCATGTCAAGAGTGAACACTTGGTCATTGTACTAAATTGTTTTGAATTTTTGCACGAAAATAAAATAGAATGTAAATTTATTCTTGGAATAATGGATACCTTTATGGATATTTGTTTCATGTGGGTGGGGACAGCGTAAACGTTGGTCCAACAAAAAAGAGCTCACTTGAGATGATTTGTATTATGTAAAAATTTTGCTTCCATTTTTTCAGGTGAGGTTTTGACTGAATCGAGTTCAACGAGCGATTCCAGCAGTGGCGAGTGTGATCCAGTGGAGTTTTCTGGCACATCAACTCCTTTGTATCGGGATTCCAATAGGTCTTGTATATTCTTTTGCCTTGAAATTTTCATGACAACTATTTCTTTTTTGGAGGAAAAAACATTTATTCGATGATTGTTACCTAATGTTAGAAAATGGGACCCTCTAAAATCTCTAGAATGAATCAAAATATGGAGAAGTCATAATGAGCGAGGTAAATCTATTGAACTAAAAATGTAAATGTACGTTTGTTAGAAACCAGCAAATCTCCGAAAGTTCTTCACGATTGATTTGAAATCTTGACTCAATGTTGCATTTGAATCCGAAAGTATTTTTAAATACTTACTTTTTCTAAATTCATTTTAAAATTAAATTTTTAAGCGATTTTCTAGCGATATAACGTCATATGTCTCTGAATGACAACATTTATGCTTCACACGCACACAGGATTATTACATATATTTACTACAGTTATATTGTTTATTTGCCATATTTATCCTTTTGTTTCTTCTTTGAGACAGAATCACAATTGTTTTTTCTAATAAATCATTTTTAAAAAAATTATTCTTTCAACAACAGAAATTCAGTTTTGCTGATTTAGATAAAAATTAAATGTACTTTTTCGGTAATCCTAAACTAAATTGGGAATATCAATGCACGCTTCCCTTTTTGGTGGAAATCAATACTATTAGATGTTTGACGGTCCACATTGAAGTATTTGGGTGAAAATAACCCCACATCAAATTAATTGATTTATAGCATCTTTTCTTATTTAAGAATTTTTAGTTCGCAATGATAAGAGAAATATCTCCTTCAATTAACATTAATGTTGCATTTCCATTTTATTCTTAATTCAGTTATGTAGTCGTTAATTATGTTAAAGTGAATTTTGTAATTTCTTTTTCAAATTAATATTTTAAAGCCTATTTTACCTTTCTCCAGTAATCCTAGATTAAACTGATTTAATACGTAGTTCTGAGGATGGTTTTAAAATCTGAGCTATGCCTGTTTTAGGTTTTGGATAATTTTTTTGAAGTGATAACTTCTTTAGGCACATTTTGCTGGAGAATGAACTTGAATGACGCATTTTAAAAAATCCAAGCATTGTTATGCTCGGGTTTGAAAGGCTCATAACAATGAATCGGAATTTTTCGTAACAATGTAAAGTCCTTCAAGACTTGTTATAAGTATGAGAAAACACATTCTAAACAATTGGTATATGTTGCGTTATCAAGAGCAACAAGTCTTGAAGGACTTTACATTGTTACGAAAATTTCGATCTAAAATTTTTCCATGGGCTAAGAGAATCTACATCTCTGAGATCTACAAAATGAATTTAAAAGGTTATCACAAAACAAAATTAAAACAATAACAGATATCTTCACAAACTTGATTTCCACAAAAAAAGAGAATATCAATATATTCTTTGAACTGTCAAAGTTTTCGTCCACATGCTTTGGATCTCAATGACAGTATTATGCAACATGTAACTGTATTATTTTTAACAGAAACTTGGGTAAGTAATGAAAACATAGATGTTCCAAATTTTTATTGTATTGCTAAATTCCAAAGACACAATCACAGAGCTGGTGAAGTTGCTATATATAAAAATAAGGGAGATACGACAATTTATGTCTCTTCAGAAATGAATGTTGCATCAAATACTATACTAAATCATTTGGGTTCAGTGAGTCATGTATCAGAAATTTGTGCAGAGAAATGTGGAGCAGAAAATGGACAAATAATTCAAATGCTACTATTTATATTTCACCAATTCAAAGGGTAGAGAAAATTTTCGAATTTATTCACAAAAATTTAGTTGCCTACACTGAAGCCGGATCAACTCTTGTGAACAAATTGCCTATTTTAAGTGGGGATTTTAATGTAGACCCGCTTGCATGCCTAAAGCGCAAGAGGTTTGAGGACGCAAAAAATTGGTGAAAGAAAAAAAATTTAAATTACAGAGAATGTACAACCACCTAGTGTTAAAAAGCCAATTATTCTCTTTCATTTTTATATCTAAATTATCAAATCTTCATTTCGTTATCGGCCAAATTATTGTGTAAATCGCTTGGGTTTTCTTCCACGAATCATATTTTGTTTCAAGTATATTGTTATTAAATTGTTCTCAAAACTCGAAATAAAATCTTTATTGCAGCGTTTCTCAAACTGGTTCGCTCCCCCCAGGAAGATGTGATAACTCTACTTGAGGGGGAGGTAGCGCGAACATATCGCGAAAAATCGAAAATAAGATTTAAAATAATTATCAATTTAATAAAATAATTTACAATTTAAAATAATTACAAAGGAAAATAATTTACAATTTAAGATAATTACAAAGTAAAATAATTCTTATATAAGAAAAAATGAAGTGCACATATATACTGATATAGTATACACTACTTATAAATGTATCAGCACTGCACAAAGTTTTTGATAATTTATTTATAAGTATTCAATTTTAAACAAGTTTATTAATTATTATTGATTCCCCTCTGCTTGTCATATACAAAATTATATATAAAACTTAATATTTATCTTGATAATTAGTACGGTTTATAATTAAAGTCGTATTGTATTGTAGTTTTATTATCAAAGTACATATATATAATTGCATTCAATACATTGTTATTGTAAGAAGGAGGGCGCGATGAAAATTATGACTGAAAATTTGGTCGCAAATATTGAAAGTTTGAGAAGCACTGCTTTATCTCAATCTACAACACTCTTTTTGGTATCATGAACTCCTTTAGATTCTAAGCAGGATATCTATACACAAGGAGGGAGAGTCCCCCCCCCCCCCCCTTCCTCATAGACCAGCACAGATTTTTAATCTTTAGCATAAAGATTACGTCTCAGCACTTTTTATCTCTTTTTTTATGAAAGAAAATTTAATCTCCCTCTCCATAAAAAAAATCATGTCTACGTCCCTGCTTCAGTTTATTAGTTTTATTATTAAATTATCGTGTCAATAAGATTCAATAATCCAAGCTGCTAAATATTTTGTGCAGGTTTGCTTTTTTACTCTATGCTTTAAGAGATGTTTGCAGCTCTTCAGATTTCTCCCTCTTTGTATTATTAAAAATTAAATATGTTTAAAAAATATTTTTTCCCTTTCTTTTTTCTTTTATAAATATGTGTGTGTGTTGAAAAATTTCTCTGTATTTACTTATATATTTAAGCAATACACTGACTTAAGACAATTACTCGTGTAGTAAATTGTTTCCCGTTAACAAAGTTTTTAGGAAATCAGTGAAAATATTCGGATTATTCCTAAAGCAGGCAAAGTCCATTTTATTGGTAAGAATACTGCCGTTGGAAAACGCCCCTTGGAGTAGTTCCTGTAACGTCCCTCAACAGAAACACATTCCTTATTTTATGACCTGTTTAGGGGCTAATAAAAAGAGGGTTGAAATGAATCTTCAGGAAATCACTCTTTTTGAAAGAGAGTTGATGCAATTTTAAATCAGCACACACACACAATTCCTTCAATTGTACATTCCTTTAAAACTGCAAATGGTAATTATGACTACTTTTGATTTATTTTGTATTTCCCCTTGAGACTTAAGAAAATGTACAAATTTTTTATCATATTAAGATAAAAATCAAAGCATACGTTTATTATTTACTTTCCTGTTCAGCCTAATGAAATCTATTTAATATTTTTTTGTAAATTTTCCGTGTTACTTTAGCTAATTTTTACACTCTTTCGTCAATATTTATATGTGCATTTTAATGAACTTTTATAATACTTTTATGTTGATTAATATTCATCAATACTTGTTTCCTTTGCTTGAGTACATCTTCCAAAAACACATTTTTTTTATGCAAGAACAGTTTTATAAAGTTTAATTTTTAGTGTAAACATGAATTCCAGACTATAGTACTTTAGGTAGTACTGGTATGGAAGTTTTTTCACACACATGAAGCTTCAAAGTTTTAATTCCTAGCAATATTTTGACACTGATCGCACTTGCATTGAGCAAAAGAAATAAAAGTAAATAAAAAATATCTACAGTATTTCTTCATTTTTGATGGAAGGGAAAATGTTAATGCATGTAAAACTTTATTTTAAATAATATAAAAAAATATTAATTGGAACATGACAGTTGTGAACGTGACTGTTGCTGGAATGGGGGACCCTTTTCCCTGAAACGCTTATCAAGTAGGTGTCTGATACTTTGGATATCTTGTTTCATTAATAACTGTTTCTTCTTTTTTGAAAACCCCCGGTCTAGAATCGCATTCACTTTACTTTATAAATTCTCTGAATTTTTCTTTATAAAAAAATATAATAAATAAATGCAATAAAATATTTTTAATTCGAATGACACTACAAAAAAAAAAGATTTCAGAAACAGAAAGATTAAGGTTCATAATAAATAAGGAAACAAAAATTGATTGTAAATTAATGTTTATAACATGTGCAAATGATAGAAAAGCTGGTTAATATGTAATTTTTTTGCCTTAATTTTGTAGAATTATTCCTTGTTGAAAATTTCACTTATGTTTTATACAACTTAAACTCGAACTCAGTGGTGCAACAGCTCATGCGCGCCAGAGCCAACTGTGCTCATCCCAGTATACGTGACCATTGGGTGCTGAGGTGCAGAAGCAGATGTTTCGATCAGGTGGTCAATTTGAAGCGAGACCCCCAATGTTTAAGTCCCCAAACAAGCTTGGTACTCATTTATCGACCCACTGCGGTAGGGATGAGAGGCTGAGTCGACCTTGCCAAGCCCGGGATTTTTATGCAACTTAATGTGACTTATATTTGCACAATTCATCATTCTGAATATAATACTGTTTATGTGTCTTGTATCATACAAAGTTTTAAAAATTCAAATTTATCGTAATCAGATTATTCAGTGAACATTTGGTTACTGAAATACACACATTTGTGTAAAAACTGTTCTTATTTTTTTGAGAAATATATTAGTCTGAAATACCCTACAAATATCGTAAAGCATTTGAAATTTACTTCAGATCAAAAAAAGAAAATATATATTTTTTTTTTTCATTTTTGAGATTTTTTTTATTTTATGTACACAATATCTTTTTCATAGCTGTGAGAGTATTATTGGAAAAAAAATCAACTGATGTACAACAATTCTTCGAACATTGTACAATCTTAATATTTTAAATATAAGCCAATATATTAAAAAGTGATAAGAATTACAAAAAATTGTGGTTCAAGTGTAGTATAGGGGGGGCCACTTCGGATTTGGCTATTTTTCTTTGGATTTGGCGATTTTTATCTTCATGTTTTGGTGAGATATCGAATTCATTATAAAATATATAATAAGTAATTCCGAAAAAAGTACTTTGACGACCACTTTTATTTGCCAAAAAAATGGACTGCGCCAAGTGGCCCCCCCCTATACTACACTTGAACCAAAATTGTTAATGTATTTATTTAGTATTGAAACCGTTCGTGATGTACATTTAAGGAAAAAAAAAAGAATTCATGTCAAGCATTATATTTGTACAATATTATTATTATTTTAAATTTAAATAAAATTCTTAAAAAGTAAAACTTTTGTAAGGTATAGATATGATGTAATTTTTCCAACATACAAAGATAAAAAAAAATATTCCTACATAAGTATTATTGCATAAATTTTCATTAAATTTGAAAAAATTTTTATACATAAACCTACAAACATTGCCAAACAATTTAACCAAATGACAAAGAAATTATAAAATTAAAGTTTTAGATATTCCTCTAACAATCATACTGAAGGGGATTTTTATAAATAGCAATAAGAAAAAAAATATTATTAATATTTTGAAATATTTACAATAAAATCAGGTTGTTTTGTAATTATCAAAAATTTCTACGTAAACATTAATTTAATGGCAGAAAATGTGCAAGTTTATTGAAGAGTAACTGAGTACCGGTAACACATTATACATGTTGTACAGTTTCAATTAGTATATAAGTATTTGTATTGAGTTGTGTGTGAAATAAAAAATAGTACGCTTCTCGTTTGTCTCAAGCTCTCGTTCTTTTGCCGAAAACAGCCTTAACTATCGTCGTATAAAGTTACAACCCTATGTCGAAGTATGAGGGTGATCAGAGCCACCCCCCCCCTTTTTTTTTTCTTTCCAGATGTAGTGAGTCAGACAGCATCCTATTCTACGCATCCACTACTCAAGAGGTTGATAGCCGCGATTCATCTTTTGAGGCCTCCTCTCTTGACGAGGATATTCATCCGAAATTGGTAAGTTTCAAAAATACTGCTTCTGTTTAATTTTTGTAAAAATAAGTTCGCTAACGTCACAGTTTTTGAGCAGAGGCGGATTAAACTACTTGTAGGCCCCTGGTGGTAAAAGATTTGAGCAGTGCCGGTTTAAGCTCATTTCGGGCACCGGGTGCAGAAGATCTACGGGCCCTCTTGGCACTGGCGGATTGTTTCATAATAAGAAAATCCGGTAAAGTCCATGTTATCGGGGCCCCAAGTACCCAATGGATAAATCGGCACTGGGTTTGAGGCCTATAAACTCAAGAGTCGAAAACTAAGATTCACTTACCTTAAATTCTTAAAATAAAATTTATAGCTGATAAAAAAGTATGTCTCAAAAAATTATATTAAAAAATTAAACCTTACTTAAAAGCTTACAATTTTGTAAAAAAAACTTTACGTCTTGATTTCTATTTGGCAAATTCATCGATTATTTTTGTCGTATCTATTTGGTCCAAAACATCTTGTTCTATATATAATACGGCCATGTTGTTCAGTTTGTCTTCTCCCATAGTACTTAAATAATTTTTAACGCGCTTTAAAACTGAAAAAGATCTCTCACCTGATGCATTTGATATCGTTATTGTTAAAAATATTTTCAAAAGTAATTCTGCTTTAGGGAAAGTCGAGACCATTTCTTTTGCAACTCGATAAATTTCTAGTAAGGTCGCTATTGTATCTTTGTTTTCTTTTAACAATAGTAAAAACTGATCCAATTCACTGGCAAAATTAAAGGATTCAATATCATTTAGTTTTTGTATAGATTTTTCTTTAGGTAATAATATTTCGTCAACAAATACAAAAAAGTGTTCTATAACAGTTTCATATACCTCAGCTCTTCGAGACAGTTCTGCATTTGTCCTATCGCATATGACATGAAATGAGTTGACTATGAAATTTTACCTACTTTCAAATTCACGACCTTCTTTACTTTCACCGAAAATAGTTTTTTTCTTTCGCTTATTCAACTTCCTCTTCAAATGAGAGCCCTGATAAATAAGTGGCGTAGAGCATGGGGTTTCGTCGCCTCTCTATTTTAGTTAGTAGTCAAGAAAATTAGTAAAAGCAAAATTTTTATACAATTGCCAGTATGTATGTCATATTTAATTACCAAAATAGCTCAATTTGTTAGCCTTAACGCGCGTGGACATAGTCGATCTGAGATAATTTTTGATTAATTTTAGCTTAGAGAAGCTTCTCTCGCAACTGGCATTACTGATGGCAGATGTTATTAAAATTCTCAACGTTATGACATTGTTTGGTAAGCCACATCTTCAAGTTTGGACTCAATAATATATTTTAATAAACCCAGGGAGCCGGACCTAATTTTTTTCAGCCTGGGTCTGTTGCAGCTACGAAAGTTTGTAGACGTACGCGCTCAAGTTGGAATTCTTTATTTATGTCTTGAGGAGCTTGATTTTAGTTAAGTTCGTTCATGCTCAATATCACTTCAGGCCTTAAAAAAGCATATTTTTGCGCTAAATTCTTCAACTGTTGGAATCTTTCTCGAATTTCAGCAGTTACTCTGTCTATTGAAGAAAACATTGTTCGCCTCAAGTCATCTTCGTACGAGAACTGAACGTCTTTACTTCCGTCGCCAAATAGATGCTTCCTCCTGATTCGTCTTGGGAGTTCAAAAGAAATTTCAAGCTCTTCATATAAACTTTTGGCATGTATTAAAGCTTCATCCACGAATTCCTTTCGTTTTGCTTCTAATACGGTCTGTAAAGCACTTATTTTTTGAGCACATTGATGGATATTTAGTCCCTCTGTTTGCAAGTAATTTTGAGCATCATTGACTTCACACAGTACCGGTTGCCAGAAGCCTAAGTAACATAAAAACGAATGCGATTGCATATCTCATTCAAAGTCTTAAGATTTTTCTTATTGTTATCTAATAGGTTGCGCAAATCTGTAGCGGACTCGTGTTTCATCTCCTGCTCATTGGGAATATTTTTGATTTGACCAGTCAACAATAACTCTTTTATTTTCGTATCTTTGTTCACAAGAGCTTTAATAAGTCACCATCAGAAGTTTCAACTACCTTAGCATCTTCCGTCAGGGGAGCCGAGCACATAATGAAGTTTTTCATTATTAGAAAACTGAGAATTTTCATTTGAGATCATAAAATTGAGTTTTAATAAGCCCCATTCCTCAAATTTCCCGGTAAAAGTTGGAGGAGGAATTTTAGGTAGTTTTATTTGAACCCTTTTAGGCTGACCATTGTTGAGCATTGACAAAGATTCTGTATCGTATTTAAATTTATAAATAGAATTTTGCAGATCATCCTCCACTAAATTCAGTACTGGCTCGGTTTCTGCGTATTCCGCCTCCTTGGTGATCTAGTAATAGTTGTTCTTTAATAGTTGGAATTTGTCATGTAGTTTTAACAAGACATTCAGTTTAGCTTCAAGTTCAGGTATTGATAGATAAGTTTGCCTGCTGGCATTTGACATTACTGCGTTAGCGTAGTAATTCCTGTTTCGCTTGTCATGATCTTGCTATGAATGAAATCCACAAAACAAAAACTGCGTAAGCAAAGGGGGAACTAGTTGCTCATCCAAAGTATCTCCGTGAGAAGAACCATTGTATTGGGTTGTGTGCTAGGGCTGGTTCGAAGAAATGCGGATAAAAGTTTTATTGCAAAGTGCGGAATTCTCTTGGAGAGGCCAGTGTGCGGGGCCAAAGATACAATACGGAACACTAAAATACTATCTAGCAAGCACCAACCGATCAATTTACTCTCATTAAAAACTAATAAACTTTCCATTTCTTTTTTTTCCCCAAAAAATATAAACACAAATCCAGAGCACAATAAATCACGAATACTCAATTCTTTCGAAAGAACTAAATTAGTGCAATTGCTTATATTCATTTATGTTCCAAAACAAATTTGAAAAAAAAAGAAAAAAAACTCGGAAACACATATTGAAGGTCAAAGTTCTGGGAATTATTTTTCTGAAAATCCATCAACGCGTATAATAATCACATATGTGGGAATTCAACCGAAATCTTCCAAAAAGGTGGGATTCTTCAGATGGCGGGGTTTTTATGGCGTGGTGTCTAGGGGTTTTTAGGGTGTATTAGTTAATTTTGAAATAAAATAGACAACATAGTTCAAGAAAGAAACTGGTTGAAAACTAAATAATTTATTAAGAATTATAGGGGAGTATTTACATGGGGAATATTTCAAAAGAATAGGAAAGTTATATAGATAAGCATATTTCGGAAGAATAGGAAAGTTAGATCACATTACTTTAAGGGAGGCAATTGAGATTAAATAGAACTCATTATGGTGCTATTAAGACTTACCGCCTGGCGCTGACGCGCGAAATACGACGTTTCTCGACGAGTGTTAGTGGGCCTCTGGCGAAAAAGGTTCATGTCGGCGTTATTAAAAGGGACGCTAGATGGCGTTGATGTGGAATACTGTTTTGATTAGAATTGCCGACCTCGGTAAAGGATATGATCTAACCTTTTACAAATGGGATATCCTACAAAATCACCCTCCTCTGACTGAGCTGGTCTCTTAGCTCTTACAGTGTTGAAAGCTAAATTATTTACTAAAGGGAGAGCTAAATTGGATTTGGCTGTAACCATAAATTTTTAAATATATGAATGTTTATGCAATAACCAAAAAAATATTGTTCTTATTATAATAAAATATACAGATGAAAAGATGCATACCCGATATTTACAATTCCGGATCTAAAGTAAAACAAAAATATCAAAATATTCTATATTGCGACCTGCAATTAACTAAATACCAAATCACAAACACACACAAAAAAATCCTTCGAATAGGTTGAAAGGTAAAGAATAATACAAAAATATAATAATTGTTACAAACGAATATAAGATAATTATTGGAAACGAGTTTTACCACATAATAGCAATTAATTTCTCGAAAAGGATATAATATGAGAAAGATTAAATATAATAATTACTATTCAAAATTTAATTTGTATAAAAATATTTCATTAAATCAGCTGAGGTGGTGGTGGAGTTCGGTCCTTCGTGATGACCAATCTTTTCCACTTCATATCTATCTCTAGAATTCACTTTAGTTATTTTATAAGGACCTAAGAACTTTGATCTTAGTTTTAGTCCAGTTCCAAATTGAGTCCTTTGGATGGCTACTAGATCGCCTTCTTTGTACATTGGAGCTATCTTCTTTTGTTGTATGTCTTTCGGTTCTCAGATTGTATGGTTTCGATGTTCTTTTTTGCGTCATTCCTTAGAAATTCACGTTGTTCTTGTAGTTCTTCCGCCATTCCTTTTTACGCATTTTGGTTCCTATTAAAAGTTCGAATGGTGTCCATTTTGTGCTTCGACATATAGTGCTGTTTAGTATTCTTTGTAATCTGTCGACGTATTTGTACCATTTCGTTGAGTCGTCTAACGATAGCTTGGTAAGGACTGGAATCAAAGTTCGGTGTATTCGTTCAACTTGTCCGTTTCCTCAGGAATGCCTGTTGCTATTTGTAGATGTTGAATATTTTCTTCACAGTACAGTAGTCGTTGAATAATTTTGAAGTGAACGCTGAACCTCTGTCAGTGATAATTCTTTCAGGGTTGCCAAAGGTTTTCTGTTGTAGTTTTAACTTTTCCAAGGCATTTTCAGCAGACACAATTTTAACAGGATATAGCCAAGTAAATTTGGTAAATGCGTCTACTACGGTCAAAACGTGTTGATAACTTTTATTTGTGGAAGGTAAAGAGCCAATGAAGTCAACATGATACGTACTTAGAGGGATGTTTACTTTGGAAATAGGATTCAAAAACCCTTCTTTTTTGCCTGTTTTCTTATTAGCTAAGATACATGGGACACAATTAACTATTACTTTTTTAACGACGTTGGTTGAGTTTGGAATAAAAAATTCTTGTTTTACAATTTCTTCTGTTTTCGCTACTGAGAAATGACCATTTTCGTGAATTAATTTAATTAGTTCTGCTTCCATTGCTTTAGGAGTTACGATTAATTCTCGACCATTTAAGTATTTGTAGAGTATACCGTTCCGTTCAAAAAATTCTTCTGATTCTTGCTTCTCTAGAAGCAACTTCAATGTTTGGATGCTATCGTATTGTGCTTTTTTCAGCTTTGAAGTTAATGTATCGTTACAGATTATATCATTACTGGATATCGACTTAGAGCATCAACATGTTTCATTCGACTTCCAGCTCTATGCTCTATTTCGTAATCAAATTCTTCTAATTGGAGTGCCCATCTGGCTATACGAGTCGTTAGATCTTTTTTATGCATGGTCTTCTGAAATGCTGAACAGTCAGTTACAATTTTAAAATGTTGTCCTAAAAGATAAACACGAAATTTCTTTAATGCGTTGATAATTGCGAGTACCTCTAGTTCGTAGCTATCATACTTTTCTTCTGCTGTATTTGTCTTTTTCGACATGTAGTAAACCGGATGTAACTTTCCATCTTTGGCTTCTTGTAATAGAATTGCGCCGTATCCTTGTTTACAAGCGTCAGTATGCAGTTCTGTTCTTCCATATTTGTAGATATGCAAGAGTGGGCCTTCGGACGTAATATTCTTCAACTTCTCAAATGCTGCTTTTTATAGTCCCAAAAACAAAGGGATTTTCTTTTCTTGTTAAATCGCTAAGTGGTTTAGCTATCGTTGAATAGTCCTTGATATATTTGCGGAAATAACCGGTTAAGCCAAGAAAACTCTGGACTTGTTTTATTGTTGTTGGTTCGGGGAATTTTCGGACAGCTTGTGTCTTCGCAGTAGATGGTTTAATAGTTCCATTTTCCACAACGTGACCTAGAAATTCCATTGTCTTTTTTAAGAATTGGCATTTCTTGAATTTAATTTCCAAACCGTATTTTTTAGCGACTTCGAAAACAATTTTAAGTTTTTCTAGACCTTCCTTTTCGTCTTTCGCTGGGAATTACGAGATCATCTAAATAACTGATTACAATTCCTTTCCGTGTAAGATCTCTAAATATACTTGAAACATAGCGTTGGAAAACTCCTGGACTTGTGCTCAGTCCAAAAGGAACTTTGTTGAATTCAAATTGCCCGTCTGGGACGATAAAGGACGTATACTTTCTGCAATCTTCGTCAACATCAACGTGAAAAAAGCCATTACGTAAATCTAATGTAGAATATACCTTTGCTTCTTGCAAAGTGTCCAAAACATCTTCGATGAGAGGTAAGGGAAATTTATCTTTCACTAGCTTCTGGTTCAACTTTCTGTAGTCAATACACATTCTCGACGATCCATCTTTCTTTTTTACCATTACAATCGGACTTGCATATTCCGATGAACTCGGACGTATAATCCCTTCTTTGAGCCATTCCTCTATTTGTTTATTTACCTCTTGTCTTTCGGTGAACGCTAGTCGACGAGGTGGTTGACAGACTGGTTCTTCGTCTTTCAGAATAATTCTCATTGTGACGTCGGTAGATGCTATTTTTTCTGGCTTGTAATCTTGTAATAACTTCTCGAGTTCCTTCTTAATTCGGCAATTTTCAACATGACGCAGGTCTAGTTCTTGAAGATTTTCAGCAGATATTTGCATAAGTGCTTGATTTTCATATTTGGTGAACTTAACTCCTTCTTTCATGAAACTTATCGATGCTTGTTCCAAAAGGTCTGACCCAATAACTGCTTCGAATTTTAATTTATCGGTAGGTACAGCATGCCAAGTCAATGAATAGTTTTCATTGTCAATTTCAAATTCATGTTCAAAGGAACCGATAGTTGTCACCTGTGCTTCGCCAATACCTGTGAGAAGTATTTTATTCGATAATTTTGTTGGGTCCATGATTCTTCTGCTTGTGTTCTCTCGCAGCAAACTTACGGTACTACCACTGTCTATAAGCGCCCTGATTTTCTTCTTTCCGAAAAATATTTCTTTAGTACGTAAACCTTCCTTAACGATGAGTGTGCAAGTTTCCTCTGGACGTTCTTTGAATTTCCGTGACTTTGAATAATTCGTCTGAGCATTGTAGTTTGGGTGTTTTTCGTAATTTTTGTTGTAATACCCTTTCTGTGCATTGTCTTGACATCTTTGAACATTTTCGTACTTGGTGACAGGAGCTTCATAATGTTTGTTGAAATTTGTTGACGCTGGAAACTTCTTATTTGTTCTGTTATAGTATTCGAATTTTCTCGGTGCTTCATATCTACGAGTTTTTTCAATGGGTTTGAATTCTTGTTTCTTCGCAAATGGATTGCCCTTTTGCTTCAGTGTCTTTTTAACGTCTTCGAATTCTTCGAGTTTTTCTGCTAATTGAACAGGAGAGTTCATATTTGGCCATTCATCTAAGTAATATTCTTTAAATTCGAAAGGTGTGTTCCCGACTAAGTTGATCCGTTATGATTAGATCAGATAATTTTTCGAAAGTATCTATCTTTAAACCGTCTATCCAGCCGTTGAAGTAAGTATTTAATTCATGGTAGAAATCAATCCATGTTCTTTCAGGAGCCTTTTGATGAGAAACAAATAGCTGTCGAAATTTTTCTGGAGTTAGCTTAAAACGTTTCAGTAGTAAGTCTTTAACATGTTCGTAAGAGTGAGCTTTGTCATCAGGCTCTCTCGCTATGATGTGAGATATTTCAGCCGGTAATAAGCCTAACAGATGAGAAACCCAAAATTCTTGATTTATATCCAGTATCTGCGCTTGACGTTCGAATAATTTAAGATAAAGACTGATGTCTTCTTTCAAATCGAAACGATGTATAAATTTTGACACTTCTTTGACGTGAAATTTAGTATTACTGCCTTCGGATGTATCAGCACCTAATTTAAATTGCGCTTGGAACCTCAACTTTTCCAATTCAAGTTCGTCTTTGCGTTTTTGTTCATCAAACCAATTTTTCGATGTGTATTCTTTCTTCTCGTTCTTCTATGCGTAATT
>BMAV01019947.1:102597-131402 GCA_019973955.1 Trichonephila inaurata madagascariensis
GCAAGTAGTCGGATACCTTAAAGAGTCGATTCGTAAGGTGACGGGGATCTTTGGCGATAGGAAGGTTGGGGGTCAGCCGCACCCGGAAGATAAGATCGGGAGATCATAGAACTGTGACCTTTGCTTGATATTTTCTCCAGCCAGAGAGGTGCTGGACAGCCGGACTTCGTGAGGCGACCCACTAGAACTTTAGCTTGACAACTTCTATGGAGTGAAAGCATTATGATCGTTACATTCTCGTGTGACAAAGTGCAAAACCGTCAAAGGTACCTATTTTAATACGACTTGATATCGATAAAGATATAGCTTACAGGAATAACCGACAGAGTGTAAATTCGGCATTATTTTTAATTGAAAATAGAAAGTTATTTTTTTTTACTCAATCTATGTGATCCCTCTTGTTATCTAGGAACTAAGCAAACTTAGGGGTCACGACGTTACATACTGCTTGGATGCAACAAGGTGAACTTTGGAAATCTGGATATGAGGTATATATCGCACTACACCAGCGATTCTCAAACTGTGGGGAGCACCCCGGTGGGGTGTGTAATAACCCCGAGCATATCGAAAAGACAAAAATAAAAGGTTATTTAAAAAATTATTAATTTACTGAGAGGAAGTGAAACGAAATAAATACATCTGACTCAATAAAAAAAGTAAAATACACATTTACACTGGTATATTATACTTATAAATGTATGAGTACTGCACAATGTATTTGATATTTAATTTATTAGTACTAAATTAAGAACAGGTTTAATAATTACTAATGATTCTCATTGGCTTGTTTTGTAGAGCAAAGTTTTTCAAGAAAGGAAGGTTTAATTTTTGATATTGATACTCTAAATTGTTTTTTTTTCTATATTTAGCTAAGATCTATAATTTGTCTTTAAGTAGCGATGACAGAAAATTCGTTTTCATCAAGGTAGTATTTTCCAAATGTAGGATTAGATTTTAGAAACGGATAATTAAGGTAATAAATATTTCATTTAATTAGAAACTATTTTGCAATCTGTTTCAATTTAAAAATTTGAAAGGAAACGCAACACTTAAAATATCTATTACTTAAAAGAAACATATACAAAATTTAATACTTATCATGATAATTTGTACGGTTTGTAAATAAGGTCGTATTGTAACTTTAGCGTCAAAATATATTATTATTACATTGAACACATTGTTATTGTGAAGGAGGGGGTGCGATAAAAATTATGATTGAAAATTGGGTCGCAAGTATTGAAAGTTTGAGAAGCACTGCACTACACTTTTGAATGTTTCAATGGCAGCTGTAGCTCTAACAAAGACGACTTCATAACTGCATTTTCCTATTAATGTTGTCGTTTGAGTTCTCATTTGCCGCGGGGTTTGGAATGGCACCCTACCAGAAGTGGAAACTGATCATCATCATCCTAATTATCATTGTCTGAGATACCACAGTCTCCATTTGTTTGGTGTATGCTTTCATTTGTGTATTTCCAGAGTTTGATTAGAAGTACAGTAGAACCTGTTGTTGTGAGGTCCTTTTTTTAGGCGATTTTATTTTTGAACAATTTTTTCTGTTGGATATTTTTTATACGGTCTATGAGTTTCCACGGTTTTAGAGCCACTGTAACATTTTCTATCAATTTACCAGTGGTGTAATGAATAATATTAGGTCCTTCCCTCCCTGAAAGTCAGGTTTTTGCCTTTAATATTTTATAAATTGGGTAAATACGTAGCGTTAGTCCCCTAGCTTCCTGCCCCCCTCGTGATGTGGGAACTGCGGGGGTGCAAATTACGCCACTGAAATTTACATATATATACTTCAAGATGCTTTGTTCATTTGTTATAAACTGTCTCCCGACGATGCACGTTCAGTTGCTTCCTCTCAATGCGCCAACAGCCCGCGCTTGATTGAAGAATAAATTTTCATTGACGAAGACTTTATCAATGACTTTATAGATTATGAAGACGGACACACACACACACACACAAGAAGAACCGGATTCTTTGAGAGCCGATAAAATATATGCAGAAGTCCAGCTTTAGGATAGGAAAAGGATTTTCTTAAAATAGATACCAATGCCGAAAGGAGTTTGAAACTCAAAATAAAGCTTCGATCATGCATATCTGGTTATCGTGACATTTACAAGCAACTGACCACCCGAACTTCGTTGCAAGAACTTATCTGTTATTTTATGTTGCCAAAAAATAAATCAATTGAAATTGTTCTTTCGATTGACGAAAGCGATTTTGAACTTATTCATCACAGGGAGATGAGAGCTTTGGATTACGATGAGTAGTTATGTATGAGCATTTTGAAGACTTCTCAGTGTATACATTGGGAAACTAAATGTTTTTAAAATGTTTCCATGTGTAATATTTAATTATTTATTTTGTTATCTAAGTTCTCTTAAATAAATTTCGTAAATAATTGGCGTATTTTATAAATGCTATTTTTTTATGTGGTCCGTTTCCACCGTATAAAAAAAGTTTTCTGTAGTATTTCCACGAATTAGCTTGTTATAAGTAAGAGTTTATGAAATTTTCGAATATTTTTTTTGTGCGTTTATTTCTATACGGTCGCTATCTACCGAATAAAAACAGGTTTAATTTTACTTTTGATGAGTTTTTCCTTTAAGCTTCGTAGCTAGTTTACGCATTCATTTTCTGCCAAGTTAAAACGATTCATCATTTCCTAATTTTTGCAATTTTGTATAATGTAGTAAAACGAACTCAAACAAAGGAATTTGGTTGATTTTAATACAATGAAAATTGATTGAAGTCATACACTCCCCCAAATTTGGATTTCTATGTCAAATGCAGTATACGACAATAGAACATTTCCAGGTCACTACGTCAAAAAGAAAAGCAAATTCACTTTTGAAGGTGCCAAACAGTTCTCTGAATGATGTTTTCTTTACATCGCGCAATGGTTCTACTAATTATTAATTATTAGGTAACTTCACTTATTAATTCGCTATGCGCTTCTGTACTCAGAAATTGTAGGAATATAGAAGCCATTTTTACACAAAACTTTTTAACCAGCATTTAAGCACTTAACATATCTTAACACTTAAGTCACATACAATTAAAATTGTTTAACACAAAAAAGAGGGGACTGAAATATTTTTTCGTGTTTAAAGAATTTCGTGTTAAAAGACATTGAAAAAAAAAAAACGAAACATATATTAAACAAAATTAATTTTATTAGAGTACATTTTATTTACATAGATAGATATATAAGCATATATTTAATCAAAATCAATGAAACAAAAACCTTCACAAAAACTTAATGAAATTTTATACAAAATTTTCAAGTCCTTTGAAAAACATTTATTGAGTTTTTGGGAAATAATCTGACAGTTTTCTTTGAACTGTCTTTTTAAGCATCAAATTGTCAACAAATTGTTCGCCGTCATCCATTTTGTTATTTATTTCACCATTGGCACGAACTGAACTCACTAAATTTTTACTGACACTGCGAAGTGCTCGCCACCGAATTCCAGATCCAATTGATGAGATGTTTTTGTGCGGCATTTGTAGGGATGGAGAGTGAAAGTAGCTTTGATTAACAAAATTGGCTTGTGTCACAGGCTATATTTCGAGGGTATTCCAAAGCCAAATTAGCCTACTTTCTACGAAACATGGGAAACTACATCTTTCATTTCACACACTTCTTAAATCTAGCTTGGGCAGCTAGTGTTTTCTGTACTTTGTTCATTCCCAGAAAAGTCGGCTTTTCGCGTGTTAAGAGAAAAAAATAAAAGTATGCTTTAAATTGTAACCCCAATTACGAGAGAGGAAGATATTTTTTTATTTCAAATTCTTTTCGCCCTTTCTCTATGTTAAGAAAAAGGCAATTTTTCCAGGATATAGTGATTGAATTTATTTCAACTCACCACGGGACTTGTGGAACAATTCCTGTAATCCCTCAAGCGGTCAATTTGTTTGCCCAAAGTGTTCCAGACAATTACATCTTTTATTGCATAAAACTAAGCATAGGGCTTAACAGAATGTAAAAATGGACAAAAATCCCTCTAAAACGATTGCTTTTTATAAGAACACTCAGTATGCTATAAGGAATTTTTCTCATATCTTAAAATAATTTTTTTTCACACTTAAAAAAAAATTTCATGCTCGTACCTTTACTTTAAACGGTTGAGGATTTTATGTGTGAGTGCTTATACACTGACAGGAATGAAATTCGGATAACACATTTATTTAGTTATCATGTTTAATTGATTAAATTTTCAAGATCACACAGGTTAATTTAAGAGCAAAAAAATGAATTTCACGTTTGAAATGCTGGTTCATTAATAGTCGGGATAATCTCCAGAATTTGAATGCAAGCCTACAAGAGTGCATGCATTGTGTCATACAGGTGCTGAATGTCCCTTTGTGGTATGGAGTTCCATGCTGGTCGTATTTGTGTCAATACTTGGACGGCCAGTGCTGGCTGTGGATGATGTTGGAGTTGTACGCCATTGGACACAGATCTGGTGATCTCACAGGCCAAGCTAACATATCAAGATTTTGTAGAGCATGTAGCACAACAACAGCGGTGTGAGGGCAAGCGTTATCTTGTTGGAAAACTCCCCCTTGTATGCAGTTCATGAGTAGCAATACTATAGGTTGAATTACCAGACTGACATACAAATTTGCAGTCAGTGTTTACGGATAACTCCGAGAGATCTCATATTGTCATAGGAAATTGCTCCTCAGACCATGACTCCAGTTGTAGGTCCAGTGTGTCTAGGCTACATTCTGATTGGCTGAGCCAATCAGAATGCAGGTGCTAATAGCATGAGCATTTCACAATAACCGACTCCTTATCCCCTATCATTTTAAAATCCAACCCACCAGATCGTGCGGGTTAGATATTCCTTTCGTTTTTGCTTCTGGAAAGGTCGTATCTAAGAAAAACCGGAATCGAAAGTTTGAGCAGTATTGCAAGATGTGTTAAGTACCAATTTTTATCAACAGACATCGGTTATAAAGAAGGTTGTTCTTACTTTATGGTAACGATTTTGATAATTAATTTTTATCAATCAATACCGTATTTTTTATGAAAATGTGCTTCTGATAACCTTGATTCTTGATAATAGTTCTAGCTTCAATTTTTCATGAAAGTAAAATTTTCTGAGTACTATCATGTAAATTTTACTCCATTATTCTTGACCCGTTTTTCAAAGTCCTTTCAATGTTCTTGGATAATGTTTTCCTAAGATTAAACTTATTAAAATATTATTAGAGTTCAAAATAATGGCTTGTGAGAGGAGGGTTTCCTTTTGTGCGTTCGCTTTCATTGAAGATTCAAAGCATCTCTCTGCTTCGGGGATGAGCGTCCAACACCCTTTAGCATCCCGTTACATCCTGCTGATCGGTGGGGGAAAAACCCGCAGGGGTCAAGGGGTTGCGGGGGAGGTCCAAGGTGGACCACACAATAACTTTTGCCATGCAGGTGCAGGATGCACGTGCGATTATTATTTCCACAAAGAGGCCGACTCACAACTGGGAGGCGAAAACGTTACAAGCCTCTAGTTTTCCAACCATGATTATTTCATCATAGTTAACCAAAATGAAAATCTTTTATATCCCCTTCGGGCCGACCGTCACGTATATGCGCCATCAAGAAACACTCACAGTTCCCGTCTTTCAGGTATATACGCCCTCGGAAAACATTCATAGTTTCCGAACGTCACATAAACGTGCCAGCACATTTCTCCTTCCAGGGCCGATCGTTTAATATCCGTGTCACTGGTTCGGAGCGTTGTAACGCTCAATTTTTAGATGGCAATAGATGACATTACATGTTCATAAGATTTGAGATACTTGTAGATTTGGGTTTCCAGTCTAGTTTTTAATGGATAATTAAATCTGGTAGACAAAGATTGCCTTTTTTACTCTTACAAGGTCGACTTTTACAAATACTTACAGTAAAATGTTTTAAAAATTGTACACATAAACAGACAGTGACTGAATTAAATAAAAAGTTTATTGTTACGAAATAGTATATAAAGAATAAGCCTTTCACATAATATACAGAATAATACTGAATAGCACGTTTCTATTTTGGTACTTTTAGGGATTTAGGCTTAACTACAATAAACCCTCTGGCCGGTGAGTGACACTCGTGAAAGAAAGCTCCGGCTCTAACGGTGTGCACATATTTTATGTTCTATCCCGAATTATATTCATACAACATATGTTTATGTGTTGTATGAATATCTATGGGTATATACACTCTATATAACAAAAAAAAACGACGCACCAAGAAGGAGTTTCCCGATTGTAATGGAATTTCGTATGCAAAGACATCTGTACTGAACATGCAAATGATTAAAATTTTGTGTCCAATGAATCAATAGAGGGAGCTACAGCGCATCGGAACATAGCACTCATCAGGTGTCTATAAGAAGCGATTCTCAGTTTGATGGTCAAAATTTTGGTTGCATTGAGATTTAGGATATCTTTCAATGACTGAAAAAATGCCTCGCCAAGGGATTCGAGCTCATTATGAGCAACTGTCAGAGTTTGAAAGAGGTCGTATAAATGAGCTGAGAGAGGCAGGTTGAGCATATCGGAGAATCGCTCGTCATATGGGTCAAAGGGATGCGGCCATTAGAAGATGCTGGCAAGAATGGGTGGAAAATGGCATACTTCAGCGTTATGATGGTAGCAGTCGGTCTAGGGCCACAGCAGATCAGGAGCACAGATTGATTGTCAAATCAGCTGTCACAGAGTCGGATTCATCGTTATCAACCGTCAGACGTACTACACGTGCACGAGTGTCCACGATGACCATTCACAGGTGACTGATAGTGCAAATTTACGCCACCTGCCATTTACGCCTGCCCGTTGTCGAGCCAGATTACAGTGATGTTTAGCTCGATCAGATTGGAATCATGCTGACTGGGGTTCTATACTGTTTAGCGAATACCGCTTCCAACTGTGTCCTGACGATCATCGAGGACGTGTCTGGAGAAGCTCAGGGCAGCATGACGATTCTGCTTTTCCTATTGCACGCCACAGAGGCCCTCAACTAGACGTTATCGTCTGGGGCGCTATTTCTTTTGACAGATAGACTCCTTTGATCGTCAATAGAGCACACTTACAGCACAGCGGTTCGTCGACGACATTCTGAGAACTGTTTTGCAACCGTTTCTTTAGCAGCCCCCTGGCCTCATTTTTCAGCAAGATAATGCCAGACCACATACAGTACGTGTTGCTATGAACTGTCTTACAGCTTGTCAAACACTTCCTTGGTCATCCAGATCACCAGATCTCTCTCCAACCGAGCATGTCTAGGATATGATGGGAAGGCGACTGCGTCTAACAGGGAATGTTCATGACCTGGCCCACCAATTGGAGAAAATTTGTCTAGAAATACCGCAGGAGATCGCCAGGGTGCTTTATCACTCTATTGCATGGCGTGAGACAGCTTGCATCCAGGTTAGAGGTGGGTCAACACCTTCTTGAGCTAGTTACTTTGTAACTATCTAACTCTGAAATAAACCATTCAAATTTTCTGAAATTTTAATCATTTTCTATTTTGTGAATAATCTTTCTACCCACCAATTTTTGTGTCAATAGGACGACTCGTTCTTGGTGCGTCGTTTTTTTGTTATAGAGTGTATATTCATACAACATAATGAAATACTCAGCGAAGCGGGTGTTTAACGGCTAGTTTTAATAAAACTGTCTTTTTCATGTCTACTCAATTTAGCCAAGCAATAAATAGTTTGTTTACATTTTTATAAAGAAGATAAAAATACAATCCTTTAAATTCTCACGATTAAATCTCATTTTTTTAATAAAAATTTTCGATTAATATCACTTGTATTGTTATATAAAAACACAAATTCTTGAAACTCAAACATCTGCTACTGCTATTATCAATATTGAGAAGCATCACGTTTCCAGATAAGAATTTCAGTATTGTTTCAGCTGAAATTATAACAGGAAAGGTGAAGAATTTCGCATATTCACTGCCAGACTTATATAAAAGAGGATTCATAATCGATATTGTCACAATAGAAGAGTTCGAACATCAAGTAAGTGCACAATTTGTTATTTGAAATTTTTACGCGTGTAAAAATTTCAATGAAATCATTAAATATTGTATTGGAATTGTTGAAATGATAGTTAAAAAATAAAAATGAAAAAGAAATGGGAAAGTAAGGTAAATTTTATAGACAAAAATGTTGCTCGAATCGTGTGACATAACATCAATTTCTTATGATAGAGAGAATTTTTGGGAAAATAACATAACGATGTACATTAAACATTAGATTCTTTAGTCATTAGTCTTTCAGATTCGTACCATAATAACTATTTGGATAATTTTAAATTAAATTCTTACTCTTATTTATTTTTAATTGATTTAACCTTTGCGTAGTTTAGATATGCTTAGGAATGTATGTAATGTATGTTGATGGGCTTCCTCTCGTAGATCTTTCCTGTTTCAACAAATTTTCTTTATCCGACAATTTTTCAAATTATTCAAGCAATAATTCTAACACATTAATATACCTTCAATAAACATAACTGTGTTTTTATTTAAGATAAAAATCTCGATAATTTAACTTCCTTTACAATTAGAAAATGTGTAATAAGCAGGAAATAACCACATTACAATTATGAAAGTATTTTAGCTTATGAATACCATTATTCTTATAAATTTTGTAAAAAAGGTATAAAATTGTATAAGAAAAAAAATAATTTGGTAGTGACTAAAATTTATATACATATTTAGGGAAAATAATACTCATATTACATTCTAGTATATTATATTACTAAGCTTATTCGTCTCAAAACCCTTATAACTTTAATGAATTATTGAAAACCTTTAATAAATTTGGAAGTTTTCTTCGCAGCTAAGAGAAATAAATTAGAATATTAATAAAAAACAAGTAGTTCAATTAACAAGACATGATTTTCTAAAATAAATTTTTCTCATTATCCATGTCGATTTGATTTTTATTTATTTGAATTCACATTAAAAAAACCTAAATTTCAATGTTTGTAGTATTCTATTTTAAAGTTTTCCAGTTTCGTGATTTAAGAATATCGTTATAATGTTAAATAAGTGTCCGAAGCATTGACAATAATATTTCCCTTTACTTTTATTCTTTGTGACTAATAATTCTTCTCAATTCTAAAGACCGAAAACTGAAAAAGTAACGATTACATGAAAATTACGAATCATTAAATACAGTTTCTAAAAAGATTAATTAAAACATATCTTACGAATTCGGATTCCACGTCATGAAACAAATACGATTCTTCAACAGTTCAAAAGATTTTCAAGGTCACACATTTGCTTCTTATACAATCTAAGAAAAAGCTGTATATTATTTTAAAAATCTTAATTGTCAATCAATTTACCACATGGAAAATATTAGATATTGTTTGTTCAAAGTAATATAATATATAGCTCTATAATGCTCTGATTTTCCCTGAAATTCTCGAGAGCTCAGTGTTTGACTCAGAATTTAAATTCAGAAAATATTTTATTACACAATACGTTTCTACATAATTCTTCAAAACATCTGCTCTCACAAAACGATAGTTTTGTTTTCAAAACTAACAGCCGATGTTTTATACATTGCGTTGCCGTTTATCCGCTGGGAGCTTAGGACGGGCGCCCAGGAGCCTGGAAGGGTCCAGAAAGTCCCAGATACGATGAACTTAACCAGATTTTCTGGTTATAAATTTTGACCCTCCAGTGCCAAGGGGGTTCTGTAAATCTTCTGCGCCCAGGGCTTGAAATGAGCTTAAATCGGCACTACTATGACCTAGGTGGCCGTGACTGTAAACAATTCCGGTGACAATTACTCGTAGTTGCATTTCTCAAGTCCAGTTGCAAGAGATTGTTTTTGTATTGTAAACATGCTTTACTTCTAATAAATGTATTTCTTAACTCTCATTGCTCCTTTTCATTCCACTATACATCACACCCTTCCTAACTGTTGCCCACTAAACGTCATTTGTGACTCCATGCTGCTTATCATCACCCCTCTGAATACGCCAATCGAATTCGGCAACACACTACATACAAATAAATTAATTTGCCCCATGAAACAGTCCTTTTAACTCAATGATATTGGTACGAATTTTGTCTATCTGTGATGGAGAGCGCGAAAGTTATTAAGAACATTAAGGCATCCGACTACGTTCGGAACCGTGATTTTAAAAAGGTGCATAAATGGATGATTTTCATGATATTTAGTGTCACTTAGATTAGAATACATGTATAAAATTGTTTTAAGGACACTTTGGCAAAAATAAATTATTTAAATACATTATTTCAACAAAAAATTAACTTAGAATAACCTTTCTTCAAAATCTTCTCCTTTTGTGACAAATGCTCCTATTATAATAATATTTTGCCTGTATATCGCTCAGACCTTTGTTAGAGTTACAACCTCAGAGTTACAACCATTTTAAATAATTATCAGCGTTTTTTTTCTTAAAATCTCTCATCTCTGTTGTCGTAAAACATGGATAAACCCTTTTCTAAGTTATATATTTCAAAAATTCTAGTTGAGCCTCTGTACAGAGGTCAGAGCTATATACAGGCAAAATATTATTAAAATAGAAGCCTTTTTCACAAAAGGAGAGTATTTTGAAAATGGGTCATTCTACGTTCATTTTTTGTCGAAATATTGTTCTTAAATAATTTTTTATTGTAATACTTTTCTTAAAACAATTTTATATACAGTTTGTAATCTAAGTGACACTAAATATCATAAATATCCATTTATACGCTTTTGCAAAATCACGGTTCCGAACGTAGTCGGATACCTTAAAGCTCTTTTTCATTGACTGCACTTGAAAGAATTCAATAAGTGTAGTCAAAGTAAATTATATGCATCATGAAGTTTGATTGAAAGAGTTTAATTCTAAAATAAACATGAAATTTTTGGGTATAAATATTATTTTCGTCTATTTTTTTTCAACAGAAAAATGAAGTTCTTCGTGTTACTGCTCCTAGTTGGTGTGGCATCGGCCTCCTTCCTTGAGTGTGAGTATTTCGTATACGATTTATTTATTTTCTTTAAATATTCTTGTGTATATTAATTGCAATGAAATATGGATTTAAAAAATTCATACTTTTTTGTTTCAAACTTAATATTATTTTTAAACTGCATGTGCACATAAATACAATAAGATATACTTAACAATACATCGATTATATTAACAAAATCCCTTAAAAAGTTACATTTTATCAAGTTTACAGAACGAAGAATATTTAGAAAACGTAAAAAGATGATGCATAATATTTTTGTATCCATTTACATCAATAATTAACATTTTGCATGCCTTTTCATGCAAAACACCTTAGTATTTCCCCCACGGGTAAAAATATATCATCATTCCAAATTATTACTAAAATTTAAAGTGCTCAATTTACTATCAATAGTTATCATTAGTTTAACATTTTTTTCAAGCAAAAAAAGTAAGAAATAATCATTGATATCCTACTAGGAATGTATTCTTTTCTGCACTGTTTAAAGCAGAGTGAAAAACTTTTGAACTTTCTTAGGGGGGGGGGAGGATGAAGACGAATTGCTGTAAAGAGTACCTAAAACATTTTACTTCTAAAAATAATTAATGACAAAAAATAAATTTATTAAAATTAAAAATAGTTAATTAATGTAAAGGTTGGAAAGGAAAATCCCTTATTGGATAAGAACGAATAGACTTTCAATAATGTTACTGAATGGAAGCTGAAAAAGCGTTTTTCTCCTAATCACTCAATTTGTTGATAAAAAAATTGATAGCTCCAGAATTACTCAGAAGGTTCTGGGTTGATTATATGCCTGGAACACTTAAAAAGCCCTTAGGCTTAGGTTCTTTACCCCTTAGGACCTTAAGTACTTTAAGGCTTGCTTCAGGACTACACAGGGAACAAACATTGGGATCGAACCTAAACAATGATTGTGCAGTTCAACAACGTAATGCAATATTAATATTACATACTCAGATTGCTATGTGAACTGTGTGCTCTTTTGTACTTTATGTGTGTTAATTAGTCACAACTGTGCAGAGGATCGATCGCAATTACTGCGGAATTTCAGCGTTAAATTACTAAGTTGAATTTCCTCTTGAAGATATATGTATATGCTAAGCTTGAACGGTAATACCTTCTAAAAACCAAATCTAAGAGGAAGTTTTCCTCGGCCTGTTTTTAAACGAATTTCACTTTGAATTATTTAAGTGGCTTTATTTCATTCAGTTTCCAAAAATTACAAATTGCTTAGCTACTTCACTTCCGAGTTGTAATTAAAATTTCTTCTAATTAACATAATTAAATTGAAGGGATTTACTATTTAACATGTGTGGTTTAGATCGCAAACAAGAAACCGCACAAAAAATATTCGTAAATTTCTAAAATAGTTACATGTAACAAATAATCCTGTCCACAAACTGCAGAAATTTTCTTCTAAGCGGTGGGAGTAACAGTATAAAAAAAAATATCAGAAAATACTTCAATTTTTTACGAAATACATGAGAAAATGCTTCTAAGCAAATTAATAATTAAATTACACATGGAAACATTTAATTTCTCATTGTATACATGGAGAAGTTTTCAAAATGCAAATAATTAATTCACTTTTATTCGTCAATACAATTTCGGCTGATTTACTTTTTGGTAGCATAAAGTCAGTGATAAGTTTTTGCGACGACGTTCGGTTGGTCAGTGGCTGGTAAACGTCATGATAAACAGATATGCATGATAGACGCTAATTTTTAAATTTAAAACAACTTTCGAAATTGGTATCTTTTTCAGAAAATGATTTTCCAATTTGTTGGAAAGCTGGATCCCTTCATATATTTTATCCGCTGTCATAGAATCTAGTTCTTGTTGCCCGTCTTCATAATCTAGAAAATTATGGATAATGTCACTATCATTATCAGTTTCACACTCATTTATTACGACGAGATCATTTTCGTATTAAATGAATCCTTAATCAAGCAAGTCACCGATACAACAAGGAATACGAAGCTCGTACAGCGAAAGCAGCCGATAGAAAGAAATATTATATGAAATAAACAGAGCGGCTTGAAGTGTACATGTCGAAAGATAAAGATGAAAGGGATCTGATCAAATATCTAAGGTATATGATCAATTCATGGAAGAGGTTAAAATAATAACTCTTTGGGGTCAATTTTCTGAACAAATTGAGTGATTTCATAAAATTCTTCAACTGTTTCAGTGAAATAATGAAATAATATTATTTAACGAGTTTAAAAGTGTTTATTTAGTAAATTGTTCCTTATTCGATGTACAGTAAGTATTGGGTGTGAAAAAAATTTATCTTATTTTTATTTAAAATTTAATCTAAAATATAATGCCATTCGTTAGATACAACTATCTGCCAGCGTTCTGGTAGCTTATCGAATCCCCTGGAAAAAAGTTATCTGTTTTGGAGACAAAGTATTCTTCCGCTAAAATTTGTGGATACTCTCATAATTTATGTATTCATTTCCATCAAGAAAGGTTTACGGAGACTTGAACATATGACAGTCAGATGGTGCAATATCAGGAGTATATGCTGTCTGAGGTAAAGTTTCTTAACTCCTCTCTCTCTACAATGCGATGTTTCTCGTCACGTGTAGTTTAGCGTTGTCGTGATGAAAAATCACACCCTTTCTGTTGGTCAAAGATGAAAGTTTATATTCAAAACATCAAGTTGCGAAAAGGAACGACCATTTCTCTTTTTTCAGCAACTCATAGTGCTCTATACCCTTGCTGTCTCCCCCAAAACACCCCTCAACCTTCTGCTGATACACACCATATTTAGATGTTGGTGGTGGCATCTCCCCTTTGTAAAAACAAGTGTTTTTCCCTAACCACGTGTTTATACACTATCCACTTTTCATCTCCAGTCACCACGTGAACCAAAAACTATTCTCTTTTGTGACAAGCAGTATTTGAGGAACATATCTAAATTTTGTCCAGTAAATTCTTTTCACTTAAATCGGGCGGCAACCAAACAGAGAGTTAAGACACGAAATCAAGTCTTTTAATGCAATCCAAAGCAGTACTCTGATGATTTCCGAGCTTGAAGTCCCTTTTTGAGGAAGTTAACAAGGAATTTTTTCTGATCATTTTTTGTGTAGCACTTTGTCACTGACATCTGATGGCTTCCTGGTAGGAGTACATCTTTCTAAGAAACATCAAGCAAGCAAAATTTCACAAGCCATCTTTGGCATGTTCGAGCTTTTACTGCTTCATCTCCAAACACGTAACATGTTTCTTTCTGCCTCAATCGTGTTTTTCTCCTTTTATACCTGAAACAACACGCAATATCTGAAATGCACTTTTTAATCACTCATGTTGACAGTTTTGTAACTTTAAAAAATCGATTTAAATGCGATAAATGTGTATAAACCGTCAACAGTATGTTAATCTAACTGTTTAAACCATTTTCAATCGGATCTGAATCTTTGCTGAGGATCGACAGCGCATGTGGTCAAAAACGACAGATCTTCCATTATACCCAATAATACAACCATAATCATTGAAATAGAAATTACTTTTTCGAAAATTATTAACAAAAGATATAGTTAAATGGATCCTTGACTAGCTAGATGTCTAGGCCTAACATTTACAATTTTGCATGGTGACCACTGGCTTGTTAATTTTTGAATGATAGTAGCTGTCAAGTCAAGACCATCATCGCTCTATAGTATGCAAGGAAAAACTACTTCCAAATATATTTTTCATAGTTCCATTGCTACTTCAGAAGCGGTTTTTGGATGAAGAAAGCGAAATTTTGTCGAGTGGTCCTGTTAGTTTAATAGTCATTTGTTATTTCTATTTGTGGTCCACTGCAATTCAACTAATTCAACTTGGCCATGACTATTGTAGTCACTAGATATAGATGTATAAACAACGATTTCTCTGCTTGAAAAGTTTTTTTAGTCTGACATAAGTGTACAACTTTAAAAATTTGAGTACAACTTAAGTAGGGATAAGGTACATCGATTTCAAACTATACAAGATTTCATCTCTTCTTCCGTGGCCAGTTGATTGATTGGTTTCCTGAAGTATGTGATGCAAACTTTCTGTCGGTACTATTTTTATGACTTAATTGGATTCGGATTTTCTCTTCAAAATCAAAGATGTTTTGACTACCTACTTACATAACGTCGTACTTTTTTATGTGTAGAAAAGAGATAGAGTGGTGTTAATTTAGATTGTTCAATGATTGTAACAGCTTCTTCTATCCTTTCGCGATTCCACAATTTGTTTTTTTTTCATCCCGTTTATTCCAAACCGTCCTAATGAACAGTTAATTTTCATTGAACTTTTCTCCAGATACAAATTCTATATCTGAACTCATTTTCGGTAGGTTGGTATTTTAAAAAAAGTATATTTTTAGCCCCCAAAGTAAAGAAATCAATAATAAACAGGAACTCAACCTTCCTCGAGTAATGTTTCCACGCTGTTCGACACGGACGCTAGAGGGCAGCAGGGAGGTAAAGGGGAGAGGTAACGAGCGAAAATAGAACTGCATGGTTCCCGACTTGTTCGCTTAAACTTTTCACTAAGACAGTTCAGGAATTTGATAAAATCACTTACTTTCTTCGTGAAAATGATCTTCAAGAGACGCTATTTCAACATCTTTCACGAATTGATCATATACCTTAGTGATTTGATCAAATCGCTAACTTTTCATCATTTCCCTGCAACATATATGTATGAACACTGATAGAAAACTTTACAGTGGCGAGAAAGCCGTTGAAATTCATATACTGTATAAGAAAAAGCTTGCACAACAACATGTTATATTGTGATTAAATTTCATAATATTTAAATATATTATTATGCTATTTTACCGAGAATTTCACTATAATGTGATTGTACCAGCACGTATATATGTGCAATACTAAAATCATTTCAGGTAATTTTTATCTTATCTGTAGATGGGAGAAAGAAGTCCACTCGAGGAGTGTCAGATGACTTTGAGAAGGTGAAGAAGAACTTGAAAGACAACGAGATCTACCTGAAAAAGAAATACGTCGATATGGAAGAGTGGGTCAAAACTATCATTGCAAAGGGCAGAAATAACGCCCCGGAGGAGGTGGAGAAACTCAAGAGTTTTTACCGTGAAGTAAGACATTAATGATAATGGGCTAGATTCATGTGATCTCAGAGTCACATAATAATGATAATTAAAAGTATCCAAACAATCAGTTCATAAATTCATGTGACGTCATAGATACACTATAAATACGAACACGGGTTTCCAGCTAATCAGTTCATGCACTTCGCTGTTGCCAACGTTTGCTTTATTTTAAAAAGTAAAATCTTTTAAAAAGTAAGTCAATTGTAAACAATAATAATGCACATAAGTAAACAAAATGCACTTGACTTGTTAATACACGTGTAATATTAGAATTTATTGAAAAAAGTTTGAAAAACGTTTGGAAGAATTCTAACATTTGAACATACTTACCCAATTTACTTATTTGAAATTGTATATAAATTTTGCAAGTGGAACAAGTACAGGTTTAATGTCAGTTTAATTTGAATTAATGGAGAACACGTGATTGTATTCATAATGTGACTTCCTTGAATTTAGCCCATTATATTAACATTCAATTAAAGGAATTAAATCAAAAATTATTTTGATTTCACGTGAAATGAATGTTATATCATAAATACAAAAATTGAAGCGTGACAATAACGGATATGAATTAATAGTGTTGAATGGATAAAAAGCTAAAAAGAGGGGGCGTGTATGTTATGAAGATCGTAAGAAAAAAAGTGTTATTAAAATAGTTTCATGAAGCATTATGATTTTTTAAGACTTAATTACTTTGTAATTACTAATAAAAAAAATTGCTTTTAATAATATTAAGTTAAGTTGTAAGACTGCAGTTCTGAAGTAATGTACACCGGTGTTTAAAATTCAGGTTATAGAAATAAAAAAAATGCAACATCTTGAAAAAAATGAAGTTCATTTGAAAGGAATTTGGTGTGCTAGCATAGAAGTCGGTAAGGAAGATGATAAAACGAAAAGAAAAGAAAAGCTAGAAGAAGAAAAACTGAAGGAGTTAAATGTAGGGTAATACGCAACAAGATCTACAGAAGGCTTGGGATCAAAACGTGTTTCATGTCCTCAGGAACGAATCAAGATTCAGCAGAAAAAGACTTTTCGGAAAGTTTCTTCAGAGAGAGTGAATGAATGTTAAATTAACGTCGCATTATAAAGTATAACGGGGGTTATTGTTGACGAACATCATAATTTTTAACCATGGTCAAGTAACGAAGACGATATCTGAGCGAAACTCTTCCTCTCTAACTTCTGTACTACACCAACGGAAGGATGTTTGAGCCTCGACACTATTTAACATGAATCGAACCCACACGCGGATCTTCAGAGGTACTAGGCTCTAACTCATGACGCACCAACCACAAGTCTGTTAGCTTTGCCACTAAGCTACAGCGGTTCCACAAGTTCCTTCAGAAAGAGAATGGTAAACGCTTTCTTTCTCTATAAACATCCGAAAAACCCACCACTTTGGTGACAGGGGCATCCATGTGTATCCATGTCATAGCCAGACAGATCATGTTAAAGGGCCTTACATCATTGCATACCTTCTTTTCCAGTATATGAACACCACGGGATATAAAGTTGATTATCTAAAGCCGTATGTGTGCGAATTTTTCAACGAGCTTTGTAGGCGATAAGTTTTTTGTTTTATGGATGATACCAGCTGACCCCGCATATCTGTATTTGTAGATGACTATCTAGGAGGAAGCAAATATACAAGATATTCTATTTGTGACGTTTATAAAGCTCTTTGATATATATAAAAAAACTTTTTAATTCCAGCAGTGTAGCTCAGTGATGTATCCTATTTTCATCAATGTTGCTTTTATTTGCTCATCACCCTGCATTGAACTCAAGCACTTGTTTGCTTTTGTTACTCTATTCTGACACACAGTCTGAATAAAATTAATTCATTTTTGAGCTATAACATTTTTGTATGTTATTAAGTTTAATTTTGAACACCAGTGTAGAAGTACAATTTCTCAGGATGTAGAATACATATTTTGTTTCTGTCGATGTATTACAATCAAATCAGCATCCTGTAATTGTATGAATATGTAAGAAGAGAAAGAGTTTTAAAAATGATTATTTTTGTCAAGTTTGTGCAAAAACACATTATTTGAAGCGGCTTGAATTAAACTTACAGGACCAAAGCAATTTGAATTAAAACTTCGTTCAGCATTTTAAAAATTTGAAGTTGCATTATATCTTTGAAAAAATCATTCTCGCTACAAACTATGTCTTTTTTAATTGGGATAGTGACGAAGGCGACAATTTAGTAGGATCCTCAATTTCAGAATATTCGCATGAAGGAAGGTGAATTTAGTTTAATTTAAAGCATATAAGACTCCAGTAATTAGGGAAACAACAAGGAGAGATATCATATATTTGATAAAAACTGAGATCGATAATAATTACATGAATCATTAAAAAGACCCCTTAACATCACAATTTAGTTACCTTAGAGCTTTAAATTTGAATAAAATTCACCCAACTGAGATGAGAAATAAAAAAAAATCTATTCGCGCGGAGATTTCTATTTTTTAAGGTATCCAAACACGTTCGGAGTACTTTTTTAAAAAATAGCGTACTAAAACATAAACGCTTTTTTAGCGATATACCATTAAATACTAATATTTAACGAGAACAACATTTAAAAATAATTATCTAAATTTTTAAATAAATCATAGTTATAAGTGAAATTTTAGCAATATTTTTGAATAACTTCAAAGCAATTAGAGAAAAAAGAAATAAACTTATATAGAAAAAGTATTGAACTGAACTCAATAGCGCAGCAGCCCTTAAGAATCAAAGCCTACTGTGCCTATCTCAGTTTTCGCGACCTTAAGCCAGGGGTACTCAACCTTTTTTCCTGTGGAGCCATCTACATATGGGAGATATTTTATGCGGTCCACAACATGAGTATTAATGGAAAAAACACCATAGGACCAAGGGAGTATTGGATACTTAAAATGAAGAAAATTGATCAAAATATTAAAACTCACATTTTTGGCTTTTAATAATATATTAATCTCTATCAAACACACATAAAAAAATTTCTTCGTTTTTATGCACTTTTTAATGAGTTACAGGGTAGTTTCGGTTCCATTTCATTCATGACTGATTATACACACAAAACATATAAATAAAACTACCAAGCCGTTTGATAATTTGATTTTTTTCTCTTGACAAAGCCTCTATTATTTTTATTTCAAACATTAACTTATCAAGTGCAGATTGGCAGCAAAGAGGAGTTTTGACTGAACTCCAGACTGAAATCAGTATGATTTGTTTATAATTAAAAATCTGTTTTACCCATAAAATGGTTACTACTCCAGTTCATACCCTTTTTCACTGTTATTTGTTATAACTAATCGTTACAGTTTCAAATAGAAAAAAAAAATCTTGTAACACTCACCCGTACGACATTGACAGCGAAGTTAATCGGTTTGATTGCTTGATTGAGAGGATTTCCCGCTAAACTTTTAGTATATTGTTCTTAAATAATTGAATTTTTTAGGGCAATGGGCCATGAGAGGGCCACTCAGAATAGCCCGGTGGGCCACATGCGGCCCGCGGGTAGCAGGTTGAGTATCGCTGCCTTAAGCTCTGGGTTGGAAGTGTAGATGTTTCGGTCAAGTGGTCAGTCTGGCGTGAAACATCCAGAGTTCAATTTCCAAGCAAGCTTGGTACTGCTTTATCGACCCACTGAAGCGATGAAAGGCTGTGTCAACCTTGCCAAGCCCGGGTTTTGAACCCCGAACTTGTGGCGTGGAAGCGCGATGCACTACGAATCAGTCACTGGGTTTGTCAGAAAAAGTATTACTAAAACAAATTAGATGCATTTATGTAGAAAATGCACTAAAAAAATTTTAATGTTTTATTAAAATTTTAGACCTTAGAGCTGATCGAGTATATAAATATTTTAATAAATGTGACATTCTTTAAAAAGACAATTATTTAAATAACAGGTCATAACTCAAACAATATTCATACAATTAGAAATATTTTAGTACATTTTCTAGAAAATAATACAAATATCAGATTGAAAAAATTTTATAGAAATACATTCATATATTATTTTGAGTAATCAGACTCACTGTGATAGATTTTGAACAATTTAAACCCACTTCTTGTAGATTGTTAATGACCTATTTGCGACTATTCTATGTTTGTAAAAAACAATTGTAACTTGTCACGCAAGTACCGTAGAAACAAAACAAAGCATGTTTTGTAAAGCCTAAGGAGAGCTTTATTTAACGAAATAAAAAACATAAATATGTGTTTTGAGTGAATTTGATCATTTCAACGTGTTCGGATACCTTAAACGAGACTCTTTTTATGATGAATTTTTCACATTACATGTATAACAAAAGTCATTTAAATTCCTTTTTATTTTAATTTACAGCTCACTAACAGCATGGACTTTGGCATAGAATCTGAAGCATTTTTGGAGATGTACAACGGGGAGTTGAAAGATGTTTATAAGATGACGAGGAATAAGATATTAGAAATTGGCCGGTCCGAGCAATGAGACATTTTCATGTTACATCAAAAATAAAATGTTTCTTTACCCAAGTGTGCAGCTTAATTTCACAGTTTTATTTAGAAATTATTTCTTGCTGTACTTTAAGAAATATAAGACTGTATCAAAACAACTTAATAACACCAACAATTATTAATGGACCTTGGCTTTCCTTAATTAGAAGTCCTAAAATGATCAATTGATTTATATATATAAGGCAGTGCTTCTTAAACTTTCAATATACGCGACCCACTATTTAATCATCATTTTCATTGCGCCCATTTCCATACAATAACAATGTATTGAATTCAATAGTACTATACTTTGACACTGAAGCTACAATACGACTTTATTCTCTTATGTGCACTGACGTATATAAACGTCTCGTTCAGCCAAAGCACTAATTTTCTGGATGTATATATACGTCTTTCCGAAGTAAAATTTTTTCTGTGCAGTAATATCCATTAATTATTCCGAAGGCTTTGAAATGCAATAAAAGGACCTTGCCAGTGTTTGAGAAGTATTTACTTATTTCAGAGGATTTGCTTATTTTATTTATTTTCTCCTCCCCCTCAAAAGAACATCAGAATATGCGTCTACGTGGTAAACGATGGCATTGAGGATCGAATCGAGTAACTTTTAATCGGCAGTTAAGGAATTAATTATAAACTGTATAAATTATCAAGATAAGTGTTATAACACACAAGCCCTTGGGGTCACTTATAATTATCAAACTCGTTCTTAACTTAGTATTGTTAAATTATACTGATACATTTATATATAAGTGTTTTATATCAGTGTAAATGGGCATTTTATATTTAATTATATCAGAAAGTATTTTATTTGTTTACTTTCAGTAAATTAATAATTTTTTAAATAACCTTTTGTTTTCGACTTTTCAATATGCTCAAGCTCCCCTCATAGAGTTATCACTCCCTCCAAGGGGGGGCGCACCCTACAGTTTGAGAAACGCTGATATAAGGTAAATCGGGGGAAGCCACATGTAAGCATTTTTCGATTAGTATGTTAAAAATTGAAATGATAAGACCATGAAATAAATACATTTTATTTTTCAATGTTTTATTGGTTATGCATACAAGTTAATTCTCTTCTTAGTATGAAAATAAATAAGAAATGTAATATTAAAGAAATTCAATTAGTTATGGCAATTCCCCCCCCCCATATATGGGGGAAGAGGTCACCAGTCATGGAGTAAGATGCAACAACACCACAGTAAATGAAAAAAAATAAGGGAAACTTTACAAAATTAAATATGTAGTAACAATAACTATAGAAAAACAAAAGAAAATTAAATTCTTTCATAATTAGCTGGCTAAAAATGATAACATTCTAAAAGTTCGAATGATAGCCTACACAACATTTCCCTCTGTGCAAATGATTATTATTGCAATATACGTGCAACCATTTGTTGCATTCGATGCACTTAACCCAATCATATTTGGTACCTTTTTTAGCATAAAAGTATCCTTTATACACAGCACAAAAATCGTCATTATTATCCTCATCAAAACTGTCACCACTAGTATCTAGAGGAATTTTTTCGCTTGAGGATGACAAATTGACACGTCTCTTTTTCTTCTGTATCTTCGAAGGTTTCTTGTTATTTACTTTGACCTTACCCTCGCCTTTTCTAGCTCTCTTCCGACCTTTTCTTCCATAGTTGCTCTCCTCTCTGATTCATGTAAGACTTTTGATGTTAGTTTTTTTACCCCCGATTGGTTTGCGTTTTCTGATCAGAGGAATAGGGCTGTGCTCTCGTGTTATGTAATGGCGGAGGCAACCGATAGCGATAGACGACTTATCATTAATTGTGTTTAAGTATTATTAATTATAATAATAATTATTAATTACCTTTATATTTTATACAATAGTACACAGTGCTACAAATTTAAAAAAAAATTAAAGTTTATTTCATTTATTTCTGAATCATTTGGCGCCTTCCCCCAAGTATAGAGGGAAATGCAAAAGAAGCTTATTTTCTTATTTTCTGCAGTGTTATGGCTACTTCTACAAGCATCGTAAGTATAACATTAAGCGTAACTCACTTATAAAGCTAATATCTTATTTAAAATAACAAGTACATTTATGAACTTAAAATTTGATGAACGTATTATTATAAAAATTGTATTCACCACTTTAAATGCTCACAAAATCGAAAAATAAAGCCGATTAAAGACGATTGATTCAGATAAATTCACATGCCACATTTAATGTCGGACCAGACTCTTCACACAAGTGGGCTGGTATGGCTATCTATTGACGAATAAAAGTACTATTAACAAACTTGCGTCTTCCCCCGAATTACCTTATATATTAACTTCTCCCTCTAAACCCATTCGGCACAGATAGAGGTATTAAGAAACATGATTTTAAATTGCACAATTCAGTCACTAGAACACCCATAATTCCATTTAAGAATTTCTACTTCACTCCAATATGAGGACTTTCAGCCTCGTAAAATTAAAATTCATGAAAACGTTTCTACATTCTTTTTCATTATAGATCTTCAGCCGCACCAGGACTCTAGCCCACGACTCGATTAAAACAGTATTAGATACGAATTAGCGTTCGGGATCACACACTCGGTAATCACTGTTACAGAAGCTCACAAGGTCATCCTACACCATTTTTATAGTTTTTACATGCAATATCCTAATTGGGGAATCTTGATTCCGTGAACTTGTCTGCAATAGTTGGGTATTACGAATTTCTAGTCTATATAAGACCAATCAAAATGTAGAAGTAAAACTAATTATAATCACATGAACATAATGTTTATTTCACGAAAATTAATAATAAAGCAAAAATGAAGCTCTTAAATATGAATAATAAGTATATTACATGATTTACATTTTGTCATTTAGATTTTCAAAAATTAATGAAGTTCCTATAAACTTCATTAATGATTTCTCGTTTCTCCCCAATATTTTGTGTTAATTGGTTAATTATTTATGTGATTTTAATATGAAGATTAAACGTATAGTTTTATACGAGGGTGAGTCGGAATATAAGTTTCCCCTGCTGACCGTGGTTAGAGTTGTGTATGAAAGTTAAAACATAAAATAAGACATTACAGTTGACATAACTTTATTTTTCCACATAATTACCAAGAACATTGAGACATTTGTCATACCGCTTGATAAGCTTCAAAAAACCCTTCAGGAAACACACAGGGCTTTGCATATGGAAGTGTGTTTAACGGATTTTCAGCATTGCTTCCAAAGTGCCTTACGGCGAGATTCTTCTTCAAAGCCGGAAATAGGTGAAAGTCACTTGTTGCGAGATCATGACAGTATTATATCTCCTTCTATTGACCCCAGCAGCCTTGTGGCTTAGTGGTAGAGAATCGTGCTTCCACACCACTAGTTCGGGATTCAAATCCTAGGCTGGGCAAGTTCGACTGTTTTAGAATATTACTGTTACTCAAATGATCAGAGAAATGGTGGTTAAAATTCTTTGTTTAATAATTTTACTTTCCGAAAAATTGTATTCACCATCTAATTTTGTTCCTTAAAAACAGTATAATTTTATTGCTAATTTTTCCCATAAGAAGTTTAATTCATTTTTAAAAATAAATCTGTATGATTGTTTTTTTTTAAATTTTTGATTGATACAGTAATACTTAAAAACACGAGTATTATTTTCTTTTTCAAATTGTTGAGCATTCCCAACGTATAATTCCAACTAACCTCTCAGGTAATCTTTTTGTATAGTTCTTTTGATTGATTTGAAAATCTCGCCATGTGTAAAGGAATCGTGGGGATAAATTCAGATTAGGATTACTATATAAAGATATGTGAAGTAAGAGCCTAAAGGAGACTTCGAGATTTTAATTGTAAGGCTCGGTTTGGCTCGTTTTCGATTCCACCTCAATAAAGTCATAATTTTAATTGTCAAATATTTTTCTCGAGCGTATTCTCCGCAAAACTAAGCATTTCAAACTACAAGTCAACTGATAGAAGAGGCACGTTGCTTTCTACAGCCGTAACGTTATTATGTCATGTCCGTTGTCATTTTCATGTCCGGGAAACTGAAATGTTAACAGTCGATTCCAATTGATTGATTGATTGAATATTAACGTCGCACTATTCAGCCACATGAGAGCTTTTGGCGACAGACCACGTAATTTTGAACCATGGTCAAGTGACGTGGATGACACCTGAGCTGGCAACTCCCTCTCCTAACTACCACACCACACCAACGGGAGGATGTTTCAGCTCTCGACAGATTTAACGTGCATCGCTGCCCTACACGGCGAGTCTTTAGTGGTACTGAGCTCAAAATCGTGAGAGAGACAAGGCAAGTCACGATCCGATTCCTATACCACTCGGCTACCGCGGCCACACAGCTGATTCCAAAGAAATAGCAGATGATTTATTGAAATTTAAATGAGATTACGGATTTCCTAATAATTCATTTCATTATATGTTGCTTTTTGTGGAGCTCGATAAAAAGATTGCGGGATGGGCCTTCTTTCGCATAGAAGCCTATGGCCTCAAGATGTCTGCTACCAGGTGGAAATGTGTACGTGCTGTGAGCGGGATGAAAATGTGTATGCATATACAGTAAAACCTGTTTTTGTACGGTTGATAAGGACCGCATTAAAAAATGTTCCAAAATTTCATAAATACTTACATACAACAAACAACTTTGTCTACATAGTACAGAATTTTTTTAATGCGGTGGATAGAAACCGCATTAAAAAAAGTCGTACTTAGAAAATACGTCAATTACTTACAAAATTTATGAGAAAACTAGCTGCATGGCCCGGCTTCTTCAAGTCTGTAGCTTAACTTGGAAATTTTTCCTTTTCCTCTCAGTGTCAGTACTTACTGTTTGTCTGTGTGATTTCTGCATTAATGTCATTAAAATCCTCTTTTTCTCAGTTCCTTCCACCTTTTTACCATGTCGTAAGGTTCTGTTTACTCCCCATTTATTTAGCCCGGCGTTGAACGGGCTTTTTTTGTTTGTATAACTTTATCCCCATGGAAAATTTTCCTTTCTCTCTGGACGCCAGCAGTCCTGTGTGTGTGTCATGCGCGACGTGAATGATTTATAATTTTTGTCATATAAATTTCATTTTCTGAAATTTCTTCCACTTCTTTTTTTTGTCAGACAGACTTTTCTTTGTCAGTGTTTGCTTTTTCCAATTTTTTTCTTTTTCTTTTGATCAGCTCGGCATTGTTCATGGGCTTTTTTAAGTATAAAACTCTTTTTCCCCCCGGAATAAGATCTTTTTTTTTTTTTTTTAAATTTTTATTTTTAAATAAAAATTTACGAAGTTTGCGACATAGCCTTCTGTCGATAGCTATGTCTTGGGGTTTCCGCGTAAGTTAGAGGTGTGGGATTATCGGAAGGATGAGACATTCTATAATTCTTAATATGACTTTTATTAAGAATTTAACTTCAATTACTTAGATATCGAACAAACTTATATTAAGTGAGAATAAACCAAAATACGCAGTCTTAATTAACTCAGATCGCGCAATTAGATCACTTATCAATATAAATATATTAGATCCGCCTAATCTCGATTCAATAATATACTAGTGTTCAGAATATATTCTCCCTACCTTGGTTGAATACTCAATGATACAGTTCCTTTCAGGTAGACTGATGGGCTTGTGTGCAATAGTATGCACCTTGTATAGATTAGCGGGGTGGGCGTCTTGATTCTAAACCGTTGATCCACACTTTTTCATCTCCGAACTCAGCTTTTTCTAAATTGCCATTAATCGTGGCCGTCAAAGAACGTAGGAGTTATGTTAGAAGAAGAACGCGAGAGATGTCACAAGTTCATCTAGTTTTATTTACAGAAAAACAGACAATCTATACGAATTTATTATTAAAAAATTAATTTTGTAATGAATAGTAAAAAACAGTACAGCTTTAATTTTCTTATAAAAAAATATGGCCTGGCGTTGCACGGGCTTTTACCTAGTAATTAGGTCCTAGTTCATAACTTTTTGCCAATCAAAATTACCTCTTGCCTCTTGCATACTTCTGAATTGTCTTAAGAAGACGCGGCAGGTCAAATGCGAATGAAATATTGAAAATGCTCTCCAAATGCTTTGGAGAAATTCAAATAAATTTTTCTAAATAGATTTAAGTTTGAATATAATTGTAATATTTTGCAATTGAGTTGAATTACTGTTATGTTAAAAGAAAAATGAAGTACAGTAAGACCCCGTTTAACGCTGTTTCGTTTGGCGCTGTTTCGGTTTAACGCTATTTTATTTGAATACTAAGACTCACTGAAGTTGTACGCTGCGGTATTATACGAACGTATTCTTATCGTTTCAAATATTTGTTGACGTTTTTGTAAGTATAAATTTGTATAATATAACGATTGCTATAGTGACAAATATTATGATTTTTAGTTTTTATCATGAGTGATAATAAAAAACACGAAAATAAAGCAACAAGAAGAAGCATTTCACTAGAAACTAAAACGCAAGGGATTAAAACATTAGATACTGATGAACGTTAATCTCAAATTGGTGCTGCATTGAATTTGGCAACTACAACAATAAGGACCGTTCTTAAGAATAAAGAAAAAAAATACTGTCATAAGCAACTGCAACTACGACAAGCTCAGCAACTAGAATTATCCGTTCTAGAAATAATACAAGAAATAGAAAGACGACTTTCTATATGGAGTGATGACAAAAATGAACGCAATATGCCATTAAACCAATATACCTTCTTGATAAAAAGGCAGAAAATTGAAAATTGAAAATGTAAACATACTGACTTAGGATTTTATTTATTTTTATATGTATAGTCGTTTATAATATTTCTATTTTTGTAAGAAATAAATTTTCATTTAATTGTGATAAAAACCATAATTAATAAATTTAATGGTAAAACACTTGACCAATTTTTTACCCATCTTCTCATAAACCCTTTATTTACATGATGAGATAACCTCGTTTAACGCTGTTTCATATTACGCTCTACTTTGATGTAACGTATATACCGCGTTAAGCGGGGTCTCACTGTATAAGAACTGGATATAACTATTAATCTATTACATTCTAAAGAAGAAATGTTTATGAAATAAAACAAAATATAAGTTTTAAGAATTTATTTGACTTCTTAAGATACTACTCTGAAGTGCCACTGAATTAGGGATACCTACCTAGTAACGAGTTTGGCCTTGATAACGGCTTACACACAACGAGGCATAGATTCAACAAGTTTTTGGAAACGTTCCATGAGAATGACTTGCCAAATATTGGCTAAAGCTGTCAACAATTCAGCAAGTTTCGTTGGTGCTGTGTAATGGCCTTTCAGCCAATGCAGACCCAAACAGGCTCAATAGGATATATGTCTGGGCTTGTAGATGGCCAATTTATGATCGAAATTCAGAGAAATGCTCATCCAACCAGCCAGTAGACAACCGGGACTTGTGAGAGGTACAGTTAACTTGCTGGAAAACTCCATTACCGTGCGGATAACAGAACAGCATAAACAGATGAAGGTATTCCCCAGCAACTCTACGTACCGAATTGCATTGAGGGAGGTTGGTACACACACTAAAGATCCAAAACAGTGCCATGAGAAAACACCCTTGACCATGAGTAAGCCATCATGCCCTTGTGCAGTTCCAACTTGGCATACAGGATCCATGGCTTCATGAGTCTGACGCCATAATCTTAGCCTCCCGTCGGCGATAAGTAATCGAAATCGAGACTCAGCACTCCATGCTACTCTTTTCCAGTCATCTACATTTCAGTCTTTGTGCTCTCTTGCCCAGACAAGACGTGCAGCCCGATGGCGAACATTGAATAAAAGTACTCTCGAAGGTCGACGGCTCCCGAAACCCATACAGTGAAGCGAGCGTTGCACAGTCCGCTTACTGATTGTACGACTGGCAACGTCATTCAATTGGGTGGTAATTTGAGCTAATGTTTGGCTTCGCTTTCTACGTACAATACTCCTGAGCCATCTACCACCACGCACTGTCAATGCTAGTTGTCCTTTAATGTTTTCCGATCACAAATTTTTTGTCTACCATCCATGTATTCTTGGTATACTATTGACACTGTAAACCTGTAAAATCCTAGCTGCCCGACGATTTCGGAAATTGAATGGCTCCTTTTTTAAGCGCCTACGATTTGTCCGCGATCGAATGCGTCTAAATCAGGCAGTTTACCCATACTGGCAATTTCAACAACTATTTCAGAACAACACCAGAACGC
>BMAV01019947.1:139887-152863 GCA_019973955.1 Trichonephila inaurata madagascariensis
AAGGTGTTTATTTAATGATGACATGATGTAATTTGTTTTGGGTAATAAAGCTCCGTGTGTAAAAAACCGACGAAACTTACTTTTGGAACGTCTTATGTTAATTTTTCGACACGCTTTCACCTATTGGTTTGATAATAATAAAACAAAAAAAAAATCCCTTTTTTATCATGTTACAACTTTGTTTTTAAGAAATTAGGCTCATTTGACGTAATTAGATATAACTTTGGATTTCACTTGTTAAAAATATGAAGTTTCAATAAAACATAACAGTCTGTGTACCTCCTTTGCGATGGCCTTGATGTTCTCCATCTTGTCCTTGGAGTGCTCCATACCCTTGTCGAGGACATCCTTAACCCACTCTCCGAACTTGGCGTACTTTTCCTTCAGGTCGATCTGGAGGTCTCTGAAGTAGTTTTTTCACCTTCTCCCAGTAGTCGGAGATTCCTCGGGCGGACCTCTTGCTCTCGTCTTCATCGTCATCGCCAAGCAGTAGGTCGATGAGGATGAGCATCTTCCTCTTGCCTTTCTCACGTAAAGTTTGCAACAGCTGATCCAGAAGCTGGAAACGAAATAAATGTTACATAGTTCTAAATAAATTTCCTGAAATGGGTAGGTCAGGAGTGGTCAACCTATTTGGGAAGAGTGCCACTTTCGATAGAAAATAAGTAAGCGTGCCACTTCCAACTTTTCCAACAAATAAATATAGAATAGTGAAAAAATATTACTAATGGGCTTATATCGGATTTTTTAATGTATTCGACTACGTTTGGAACCGTGATTTCGCAAAAGCGTGTAAATGGATAATATTTATGATATTTAGTGTCACTTAAATTAGAAAATGTATATAAAATTGTTTTAAGAATAGTATTACAATAAAAAAGTATTTAAGTGTACAATATTTTGACAAAAAATGAACATAGAATGACCCATTTTCAAAATGCTCTCCTTTTGTGAAAAATGCTTCTATTATAATAATATTTTGCCTGTTTATAGTTCAGACCTCTGTACAGAGGCTCAACTAGAATTTTTGAAATATATAACTAAGAAGTGGGTTTATCCATGTTTTACGACAACAGAGGGGAGAAATGTTAAGAAAAAAACACTGATAATTATTTCAATTGGTTGTAACTTTGAAAGTAATGTGAATTTTTCAAAACTCGTAGTTGAGCCTTTGTACATAAGTCTGAGCTACATACAGGCAAAATATTATTATTATAGAAGCATTTTTTATAAAAGGAGAACGTTTTGAAAAAAAGGTTATTCTAAGTTAATTTTTTGCCGAAATATTGTATTTAAATATTTTTTTTTCTCAAAATGTCCTTAAAACAATTTTATACATGTATTCTAATCTAAGTGACACTGAATATCATGAAAATTATCCATTTATGCGCTTTTTTAAAATTACGGTTCCGAACGTAGTCGGATACCTTAAGCAATTAGCACATTTTTAATATTCTATGTAGTCGAGATTTAAAAACTATATAATAAATAAGACGAAAATACAAACTTAAATTTTAATGTTAATAAACATTTTACAAGTTCAATCAGTTAGGTTATGTTTAAAATAAAAATGAGTACCTTGAATCATTTAATTCAAAATATTTGTTAAACTCTCAGTACTTACTTATTGAGGCCTTTTATTTACAATTTTTTTTTTTTTTTTGTAAAATCATCTGTATTATGATTAGCTCGTGCAGATGCTAACAAAATAAGGTTATTATAGGTGCATACCAGCTAGTTTTGAGTGATATTTATTTTTTATGTCCATAGCAGAAAATGGTTATTTATTACAGTATTTTCAATTTTTTTTTAAATGTTTCAGTAAATCTTTGCGTGCCAATGTTACAACTCCACCACGTCACATTCTGGCACGCGTGCTGAGGGTTGGCCAACCCTCATGTAGGTCATACAGAAAAGAAACGATTCTAATTCAGTTTAATTTCTCTTAATTTTTTTTTTGATACATGGCACTAAAAATGTATTTTTACTTAATGAAATCAGACTGAAAAAACCTCTGTATGTTTCATGTTTCAATATCCTCAAGAAAAAGAGAAAATTTACTTAATTTTCCAAACTGTTTAAGAATCTCTTTTTAAAAACTACTGATCGTAATTTTAATATTTGTAATGAATGAAGGAATATAATTGAAACATCAGCATCGAATAACATAAATTTAAAATATTTAAAATGCCACTGTTCTTTTCTGAATCATTCTTTTGTGCTAGCGTACAAATATATATAAGAAAAGTTATATTATAATTTCTTTTATAAAAAAGATGGATTTTATTAATTTGCTTTAAAAGCCAAATAATTTCAGGGCATTAAAGATTAGATCTCCTGAATTGAATAATGAAATTTATCATTTTAAAGTTTCGCAATCCTTTTTGAAAAGTAATAAATCGAAGCATATTTTTCACAGTGGAATTTTTTCTCTTCATTCAGTAATTCTTAAAAGCAAAGATTTTATAAAAAGCTTTAAGCAAATGAATAATATGGTGCAGAAGTCCATGTATAAAGCTCAATATGGTTGCGAAATTAATGAATTCTAATATCAAATACTTACTTCTTAAAATGAACTTCTTCGGCCATTAAATCAGTTTATAATGTTTAATGACAGAAAACTAACTTGTGAACTTAATTAAAATTCTTAATTTGAAAGAAGAAAAAGGTACGTGACAAAGGTATACACATTGTAATACCTGAACTACTGTTGGCGGTGGATTATAGAATATTGGTGCTAATCGGCGGGTTTCCAAAGATGGGCTGCTGCCTTTTTTTAGGGAGAGGGTGATTGATTCTCGAGCAGGATAGTTAGGGGGAGGGACGGTCCCTTGTTTTGGAAACGCGAAGGGGTGAACTCTGAATTGAGTATGGAGGAAAGCGAGTTAATTTGACTGTGACCGACGCATTTCGCGTGGTCTGCTGTACCGAGAATAGAGGTTCTTAGGAAGATTTATAAAACGTCGGACTGTGTTTTGTTTGAGTGTAGTGAGGAACGAGATAATTGTGTTGGCTGTTGAGAAGCATTGAGAAGTAGTTGATTGTATTGAGAAGCTTTTAGAAAGTAACTGGGAATACATTACACACATGAAATTCTAAAATCCAACATTAACCCTTTCGTGGGTCTGGGAAAGATTACTTCCCATTTACATGTTCTTATAAAATACACCTGTGAGAAGCGCAAAACCCGTTATAATATATTGGTCTTGGCATTGTAACGATGGGAAAACTATAATTCCCATACTAATATTTTATTATTTTATTGACCTTACCATCAAAAATAGTTTCATACTCTTGCAAGTGAACAAAAGAAACATAAGCTTAGAAAAGCTAACAATCCGTATAGCATTAGCTTGTCATCTAATAGACGGATATTCCTCAAGGAAAAAGGGCCACGGTAGCTTAGTGTTCAAGGTATAGGATCATGGCTGGCATGTCACGAGTTCAAGCTCAGTACCATTAAAGACCCACCGTGTAGGAGAGCGATGTACATTTAATCTGTCGAGAGCTCAAACGTGTCCTCCCGTTGGTGTGGTGTGGTAGTTAGGAGAGGGGGTACCAGTTCAGGTGTCTTCGTTGTCACTTGACGATGGTTCAAAATTACGAGATCCATCGCCAAACGCCCTCGTGTAGCTGAACAGTGCGACGAAAATATTCACTCACTCACTCCTAAAGGAAAAGGAAAGGACGTCCTGCTAGATTCTAAGCAAACATGTGTTTAGTTCCCGATGATGTGCGCTTAGCCAATATGGGAAATCATATGCCAAGCATGGTTTTTAACTATAGACGATGTAGGAAATGTCGTAGAAAGGGATAAGAAAGGACCTCTTAGATGTGTGCATAGTGAGATGTCCCTTTATAGATTGCAACATTCTTCTCATCTTTTCATGACATATAATCACCATTAGTTTTCTTTATGATTGTGAATGGCTTCTTAGGAAGTATTCTTCCCTCTTCTAAAATTTAAATGTAAACATAAAATACGGCAAATTAAAATATATTTTATTAATTGCTATTGTTTAATTGTTAATAAAACATAAAAAACTGCGAGAAATTCAAAAGAGAAATAAATGAACCACGAAAGGGTTAATTTATTCATCAAAAAATATTTTTGAATTAAGTTTACTCACTTCAGATCCTTGACCAAAGATCTTTTCGATCTTCTCCTTCAGAAGTTCAGGGTCGATGGTCTTCTTCAACTAAGAAAAATAAAAAATATTTATATTATCTTACGTCTAATCTCTCTCTCTCAAACCTTGCTATTAATTTAAAATAACATTCACCCAACTGAAAAAGATTTTATATTGCACAATATAAATCTTTTATAAATGATTAATTCTCTACAGAAGGTTCTACTTGAACAATATATACATGGCATAATTATTTTATAGCAGATTTCGAAAATACGATTCATTCTCATTGGGATTGAAAATTCAGCAAAAAGCTCACTGAAAGTTTATTCTGAATATTACAATAAAATTATAAAAATCTAATCGAGGAATATATTTATATTTTTCATTAATTTATAGTTTCCTATTTTATGCATAGTGAAAATTTTACTGTAAATATATCTGAAACAAAACAATTAATTATTAAAAAACCCGTAATTATACTTACCTTTATGACAAAATGCTTCAAACTTTATAATTTTTGTATTGGATGTAAAATCATACAATATAAATTTTTTTTAACTAGGCTTCAAAGTTTTGAAACTTATTATTTTAATAACATTTTAAAAATGGATGAGTTTGATCAACCTTTTCAAAGAACCATTCAATTGCTCTATCTTTTCTTTTCATAAATAAAAGCTTGATTTAAACTGATAGGGAATAACTATTAAATTTACTTTAAAAATTCTGGGAAACGCATTAATTATTATCTGTATTCTCTCCTAATTTATACGTAAGGATTAATTTCAAAATGATCTTCAGGTCTGAAATTATTTACATTAACTTCTAAGCAAATAAAGGTTATGGAGCCCAGGTTATATGGATTATGGGATAAGCATGCAGGAACTGTACTTACGTGCTCCTTGAGTTTCTTGAGCATATCTCTGATGTTGAGTTCAGCCAGAGCCTCTTCCACTTGGTCGTCGGTGGCTCGCTTATTGGTCTTTAGTTTGTCCAACAAATTTCGCAGGAAATCCCTGGCACGATCCTTGATCTTCTCCAAGAGCTCGTGACCTTTCTCGCCCAAATCTTCCTTTATGACCTTGAGTTTTTCACGGAGCTCCTTGATCTGAAATGTAGTCATGAGAGATAATTAAAAAATAAATATAAAATGCATTTTAAAGCAAAGGGAAATATTTAATTAAAAATATTAACTAATATATTGTAAGTCCTTCATGCATATTTTGGTAAACTCAAGATTTCCTCTCGTAAAATATATGTAATAGAAACTAAAGAAAAATTTGTATTATTTTTGAAGAATGCAGAAGAGATTTAGAGCCCTTCCTTTCTTTTAAAAGGAAGGAAAATAAAGTAGAAAAAATTTATTTGATTTCATAAAGAGATCTAAATTAATTTTAGATTATTGCCATATAGATTGCATAACAAAGTATTTTTTTTAAATTTATAGTTCAGATTTTTGTTATACTTTATTTGGTGTTGACTAAAATATATGTGTCAAATGTTGGAAAAATATATGTGTTTGTTGGTCAAAAATCTCTCTCTCTCAATAGGCTACTTTTAATTATCTAATATTACATTATTTTTATACTGAATATAAAATGCATTTTTGTAACACTTACTTCATGTTATTTTTATTTTACGTTACACAGTATCTTTATTTTAATTGTAGTTTGATGTTAGAGAAAGTACCCACACATTCATACCTGATAAAATTGTTATCACTTAGATTTCAAAACAATAAAATATAGAGGTTTAGAAAGAAAAATGTGTTAGGTGATTGCATAATTTTTGATTATAATCGGAACAAATGTCAACCATTTTAACTGCTCTTCGCGACAGGTTTCTCGAGAAATTTATTTTTCTTTTCTGCCAATATTTTTAAGATATATTATGCGTCATTTTCGCATACAATGAAACGAGTGAATTTTAAATATTTGGCTTTAAAATAATGAAATGATTCTACAATTAAGTATTTCTGTTACATTTGAGAAGTTACAATAATATATTTTAACTCCTACAATTTCATTTCCGTCAAAATGGCGGAGCTCCTCAATTGCCATCTTCGGGCTTAGATGTTCAAAAATAAAGCATCAAAAAGCGTCATAATTTACCAAAAACTTTTTTCACTTCCTATTTTATTAGTTCTATGGAAGTGTACCATACAATTTAGAACTTAACACAAGCGAGATAGCTTATTTTTTAACTGTTATTTTCGTTGAAATTTTACCAGGAATTTTTGCAAACTTTATACCTTTTTTTAAAAAAATAATGTAACATTTTTTTATACTTCATGTTTCATGAGCAAAAGAAAACATAGTTTAAAATCAAAAAAAAAAATATTCCCAATTTATAAATCTGATTGTTCTTAGTCTAGGAAAATGATAGTATTTCGGCTGGAAAACATTACTTTTCGTCAAAGTTCTTAATTATTTCTAAAATATCCAAATTAACTGCTACATGTAAAAATGTATTTAATTTATGGCATATATTCAGGGGAAACAACATTTTGTATTAACAAGTGTTTCTGCAAAATAATGGGATTCTGGAGCACTAGGAATCGATGAACATACCTTATCGAAGATTTCCTCTTTGGCCACTTTTCCTTGCTCGATGCCTTCCTTGACTCTTTCCAGAATCTTGTTGAGGACTTCTCTTAGACGTGCTCCGATCTCCTTCTTGACTTTAATTTCGATTCTGAAATTAAGAAACACTAAATAATTCGAAATTCTTTATATAATACTTAATTCGGTAGATTTTTCACGAAAATTATCGTACATTAATATTTTTTGGGCCTTTTCTTAAAGTACTTTTCTTTGAAATATTTAAATAAACTATTTTTAATCCTATTTTTATTATGGAAGTCCAAAAATTGTTTTTGTAACGTGACTATTTGAAGAAATATCCATTAAGGCTGTTTTCGGTTAATGTTAAAGAATAGGACCCGAATTTGGAACCTTTTTTCAGATATAAAAAAAATAAAAAATTAATATGATATTCTGGCTTCGCTATCCTTTAGAGAGCAGCATTTTTTATTATACTTCCCATTTTTAACCGAGTTGATTAATTTTTTCTAGTATAAAATGTGTTTCGCATTTTTTTTATCCTATACCGTAATGTTAAATGGGCTTTGACTTCACGTAAAAAGACAAAAAAGAAAGTATTCATGGAATATTTTGAAATTTTTAAAAACACTATATTGTTAACAGAGGTACGAATTATAATGTTGCAAATTTCTATGGAAATTGGGTCATTTTTCTGTCTGAAAATGTGCTTCGTGTTTAGTTAGAGCTCTCGTACTTTTACCGAAAACAGCCTTAAAACTTATTTTGCATGAAAGTGCAAATGTTAAATGAAAATCATTTTATGGTGAACATTCAATTGCAGTTTGTAATCCGGTGAGAGATAATATAACTCTTCCATTGTTTTAATCGCGTATATACCCAGTTCAAAGATTTTCCTATATTCCCGTAGCTACTTTAAAATTCTTATCAAACAGCTCTCTTAATATATTAATACTTAAATATAAGTATTATTTTTTTAAAAAATTTTATTCTTTAAAGAACATCAGTTTGTGATGGGTCTTATTCGCTCTTGTAACTAACTCTATGGGGAAAAATATTTCTTAACTGTTGTATGTTTATAAAATCGCTTCCCATGGACAAACCGTGGTTTATGTAAGTTTGAATAATGTTTAAACTCTAACGAAGTGATGGTGGGAGTTAGTCGTTAGGCTGCTATTAAAGTTAGATTTACGAAGTTATTATCTGAAGTCCTTAGAGTTATTGAAAATAATCTTTAGTCCTGGATATCCAGTTAAACTGGACGAGACCTGTGCAGTGCATTTACATCAGATCGCAAGCAGATAAGTGACATAATTGTTTGTTTTAGAAATTTATAGGATATATCAATTAAATTGACTGCTTTTTCGATTTATAACATTTCTTTATGGTAAATTGCTAGATAAAATGTTATTTCTGTTATGACAATGGCTCAAACTTCACCAGCGACTGGAGGGTCGCGACAAGTTTAGAATGCATATTTCCGTTCTTAATTGAAAAAAAGATATGTAATATGTTCTATATTTTTTTCTTTTTGACAAAATAATACTATATTACATTAAGGGAACCGGGACGTTTTCGATAACGCAAAACAAGTAAAATCTCGAGTTTCGAAGAAACATTATATTCAAAGACAAAAAGACTCTATGAATAAAAAGTTTGTGTCACACAATCTACATACTTTTCTTAATATACTATAACATAAAGTTTTTAAATGTGTACAGTATTTTTAGAAATATAAGGATTTGAAAAAATACACTTCAAAAGATGCTTTTGTATAACATGGTGTTGATTAGGTACCTGTATTTTTCTATTCATAACATACAAAGCCAGAAAACATGCTGTTCTAGTTACAAAATTGCACCTTTATTTAAATGCTATAGTTTTTTTTTTATTCCATTGCTTAAGAATTCTTTAAAAAACAATTTGAATCTTGACTTTTTGAAATTTTGGTAAAAACGGTAATTTTTTGTTAGAAAACTTGCAGAAAAATAAAGATATTAACATTTTAGGATTTAAATTAGTAGCATTAAATACATTATTACTAAACAAAAGCTCACACCAAGTTTAACTAAAATACAATAGATAAATTTTTTTACAAATGTACCTAAAAACTAGAAAAACACATCTTGACTTATATGAAAAAACTAAATAAAATTTGCAGCTTTCTAAAATTTGATATTTAAAGCATTTCAGATTTGTATTCATCAGGAATGAAAACTTCTAAAGCATCTTTCTTCATTTTATTTTGTTTTTCAATAGTCTTGGTCTCTTTGCTAACTTTTTGAACCGTCATCTCGGCTTCACAAACTCTAACTTAGTCAAATTTTTGACGGCTTTCACTAATGTTGATCCTAGGACTTTTCTTAGGTCTCTTAATACTTTTGATTTGCATGTGCATATTCTATAAAGCATATTACTGCGTCCATTACACCAATTTACAATTTTTTTTGGTCCCTTATGTGTTTCTTGGAACTTGAATCCACACACAGTTATTGAAGCTTTCATACCGGTTCTGGGTACGATCATGCAAACATCTTAGTAAAAGATTTTTGCAATTAAGTCTCTGAATATGTGTTTTAAAAGTTATGTATATGTTTGTAATTGTGTTTTTAATTTTAACAAGAACTGGTTCTGGGTGGGAATGTTTGTAGATGTAATTTTCTCCAGATACAAAACATTTGTACACGGGTATCAAGCTTTAAACCTATACATGTTATACATTTTAAGAATCAGCATTGAATTTAATTTCTTTTAAGATAAAAGTTGAAAAATCGATTTTCCAATGACTAAGAACGCCTTGATTCTCTTAAAGCATTTGTCAGACACGTTACTCTATAATCAAACTTACTCATCGACAAATTGTTCGTCAAATTCATGGAAGTGTTCCCTCAGGGAAGGAGCGTTCTCCATTCCTTCCAAAAATGATTGAACAAATTCCTCGGAAGCATCATCCAGCACTAGAAAGAACATTCGTATGTATTACTCACATAACATTGATAGAATAGTTATACACACAGATAATAAAAAATAGTAATAAATAAGCGGTAATTAATTGTATACATTTATATTCAGGGGTAAGTCAAAAATTAATTACACTTTTCATTCTATAACTTTATTAAACAAAGATAAGTGAACACAACGCATACATTTTTTTTCGATATTGTCTCCACTTTGAGCAATGTACTTGTTTCAGCGAGCTAAAAACTTTTTTATACCTTCCTGGTATAAGGTTTTAATTGGTCATGTAGCCAGCCACACTTTTTCACTGCAATCATAATGTCCATGTTTGAGGCAAAGCAACGACCTCTCAAAGCTTCCTTGAGCGGTCCTAAGAAATAAAAAACTGAGAGAGTGATACCTGGGCTGTTGGGAGGGTTGATCAGTGGTCTCCAACTCAACCTGTGGATTGCTGTGGAAAGCATTCGTGCTACCCATCGCTCACACATTCTGGAATTCGTCGTGGCTAATTCGTTACTCAGAACTGTGACTGATGTTTAAAGAAGATGTGACCTCGTCTATGGTAACTCGCCTATTAGATATAATCGTCTTTCGAGCTTACTGATTGTTGTTTTCCCGGTCGGGGTTAATGATTATACCCAATTTCCTCTTTTTGTGTTATGCTCGTTTGGTTCCTTTTCAACATTTCCATCCAAGCACACACATACACATATAAAAACCCCTTTTCAAGACAAAGCAATTTCCCTGTATTGTGACCAAAGTGTTTGGGGATTTCATCTTTCAAACCCCTTGACTACATAACCTGATCACTCCTCGTTGCCCCTCTTTAGTGCAATCAGATTGTGGAGCTGACATGCTTATGCTTTTGCAGCTTGATCACAGCCGACGCGATCGTGATTAAATTCCACACACGTGACCACAGACGCCCCAACTCAATGCATGTGTGTGTAGTTCTTTGTTTAAGAAAGTTGCAAAACGAAACGAGTGTAAGTACTTTTTTACTTACCCTAGTATATTTCATGTTTCCTGAGAAGCATAATGAAAAAAAATACAAAGAACACACCATTTGAACTTCAAACTGGTGGGGAAAATGAAAATCAAAAAGATGCGAAAAGAGTCCAAATTCTTTAGCAAGAAGAAATGAACGCTTTAATGAAGGCAATAGAAGATACCAGAGAAAAATTTTGACAAAATATTCGCGGAACAGAAACACGGGTAACAAGAGAAGGGAAAAGCACAAGCATATAAAGTTAAAGATCTAGTAACTATACAACGTAAGCAACTTGGGAGTGGTCAAACGTTACAGCCTAAGTTTTATGGAACCGTATAAATTAACGTAAAAAAATTGGCAAAGCTAGGTACTAGATGGAAAAAATTAAGACAGCATTAACGTCTGGGTTGCTTCTCTACAGCAGCTAACCACATGCAGTGCAGCCTAGAATTGTGCAGAGGTTCTAAAATTGCCTCTTTAAAAAAAATTTAAATGTTGTGTTGAAATGTGATTCCAGTTTTCAAGGCCAAAAACGAATATCAGGCTACCGAATAGGGGAGCAGATCATTTTTTCCCAATTACCGGAGGACCAGCAAGAACGTTCGCATCCTTTCTGGTTTAGCGAAAGAAGGACTCAGAAAGAACTGTACGATCAAACCATGAAAAGGTGTTAGCACTTTCTGTTTTGATTCTGTTAATGTAAAAAAGGTGTAAATTATTAAGTTATAAATTTATTGGATCTGTAGACTTGTTATTTTGGATTTTATTCATGATCTTTCATCCGGTTATGAACACCCCTAGTTATATACATTCTTAGCTTTTAAGTCTAAGAGTTTTCCATACTTTTCCATTTAGCCTGGTTACGCTGTTATGTATGCTTAGTTAGAATTATAGCCATTAGTTATACATTATTATTGATTATGTATATATATTACTACATTTGTATAATACATACGCATATATATATAATCGTCTCTCTCTGTATATAATCATATAAAACGAAAGAATAAAGGTTTAGAAGTAATTAAATCCTGCAAATATGAAAAAGATAAAATCTAAAAAAAAAAAAAAAAATTTGAACCTAAGACAAGATATCTATTTAAAAAGATAATAAAAAAATCAATTAACCAAAATTCAAAACCATTGCATGTGCTCTAAAGGTGACAATAATTAAGGGTTGCGTTGTAGCGTTTAAGTTTACTTTATTTTATACAATCTTCCGCTTCGGATGAAAATTCAAATATATTAGTACGAGAAATGAATGAACAAACAAAAATAAAGAACATGTAGTCATAGATAAGCTTTAAATTTATACGTTTATTTGATCAGAACTCAAATAGATAATTGAGAACTTAAAATGTACGTTATTCATAAATTTAAAAAGTGACATAGAGAGAAATCAAATTAGAGTAAACAGAAATACAAGAATATTCCTAAGATAATAAAAAATTAAATCTGGAAAAGATTTTAAGAAAAGGAAGTTTGAATATGAAACGAGAATTGAAAGGATAAATTTTAATGGGTACTATCTGTAAAAATGGAATCATGTACATAAAAAATCTAAAAATGTTTTAATAATATTTACCGTAAAATCCGGCGTACAAGGCGCATTTTTAAGACAAAAAAATAAGCTAGAAATTTGCGGAAGAGCATTATGCACCGCATATAAAACGGAGAGCTTTAAAGATAATAGGAAAGATGAGCAGAGGAAAATTAGACTCATATATATATATATATATATATACCCATATATATATCGAAATACCGTTTATTTAAAAGAAATAACATTCCTTAAGATCTTAAAGACTTGTAGCTCTAGAAGTATACTATTTTTTTCAAAGGTTTAGAATAATACCTAAAATAAATGCACACGTACATTTCAGGTTTTTTCGCAAAAAAGGGGGTGCGCGTTATACAGCGAATATACCTAAAAATTAAAAATTGTTGCTTGAAAGTATAGTTGCACGTTATACGCCGGATTATACGGTATTTATAATTTTAAAAAAGAGATAAATTGGAATAAAAATTGCAAGTGCAAAAAATGACTATAGAGTGTAAAAAATAAAACTATAGCATATTATTTGCATTATTTTTATAAATACGTGCTTACAGAAACTTGATAAGATAATTATGTGTTCTAAGCAATATTTATAATACCTTTTGTAATTAGGGAATTTTCTCTATCTTTTTAGTCTGGAAATTTAACGAAGGAAAAAAAATCTCTCAAGCATCAATATAAAAACTAATAATGAATTAGACATTTTGATTTTGAAAAGTAATTGGAAATGACGATGCATTTTATCCATTCTGAAAAATATTTTGAATGAAAACTATAA
>BMAV01019948.1:1312-12330 GCA_019973955.1 Trichonephila inaurata madagascariensis
ACACCACTCCGCCTTCAGGCTGAAATTCGAGGCACAGGGCAAGTGCCACCCCATCTCGGAACAGTGGAGAGGACAGTCCATTTGAAAACACCCAGAAATTCGATTGTGTTTGCCTCCTCCCTCACAAAGGGCATTTTCTGCAGAATTGGAATATGCAATATTGGAATAATAGTATGACTAACTTCTATTTAAAATGTAAATATATTGAAATTAATAGCTGTGACGTAAATCAATCAATTTTTAACACTCACGCTACCATTAATTTTCCCAAACGTCACAAGGGGCACAAAGAGCTGTCATGTAGAGGGGTGGATGCACTCTAAATCTATCGGGGCTCAAAGTCCTCCCGTTGGTGTGATGTGTTAGTTTTGAGAGGGGATTGCCACCTCAGGTGTCTTCCTTATCACTTGACTGCGGTACAAAATTAAACGTCGATCGCCCTCGTGTTGCTTTAAGAGTGACGTTAATGAACACTCAATTGACTTTTTGTAGCCGAATAATGACCGTAGCGAACTGTCTAGCAGAAGGGCTAATGCAAGACCTGGATCAAAGTCCTAACGTTGATGAGGTGTAGTATTTAGGAGCGTGAATGTCAACTTCGACATTTGTTCCGGGTTCCGAATTGTGAGGTATGGTGACTTCCTATTGTGCTGGTGTTGCTTTAGAGTGCGGCATAAATCAAAATCATATCAAGTCAGATAGAGCTGGATCACTGTGATAGGAACATCGAAGAAAACTATATCAGATATAAGATTACATGAACATATCTGATAACAGATCTAGAATATTAAATTAAAACGAAGGTTTTCATACTGCCGAAGAGATACCCTTTATCTACAAAAACGGAATTAAGGAAAGTTACTAGGTAGTGAGCCGCCCATCCGGTATAGTGGCTAGTGACTAACTATGGCGGGCCTGGGTTCAAATCCCTTATAAAACATGGAATTTTGTAAATGTATACTGTCATTACGGCATAGGGGTACTCTAATTAGCCGTGGAGCCGCAAGTCCTATCATGAGGTTGGTGGAAGGGAAAGAGAGATAGGAGGCCTCTGACCACCCTCAGAGTGTTTTCCCTTGAAATTGGGGTGAAACCGAGCCAAATCGTACTGGCACCAGCATGGTGCTCAAAGCTACGGATAACGACAGGCGTACAACTAGCCCACGATGAATTTCGTGGCCCTTGAACTGATGTTACTGTGAATCAGGTGGCATAAGTAACAACAGCAACTACATTGTGAAAAGTATTACACATCCTTACTCATGTCAGAAATGTAAAGCGCATCCACGGGTTCATAAATGTATATGTAAACGTAGGTACGAATTAAGACATTTAAAAAATCTTCAAAATCACCATAGAAATATACGTAAACAAAACGCAAGAAGCAACTTTTTAAATCTTTATTTTAATATTTTTATACGAAAAGCATCCACATCAATAAATATCTCACTTCCACAAGGCCATAATGTAGGTAGGTAACCCTGAATATGTTCTGAGGTATCCAAAGAGGTATGTGCGCAGAAAGAGCTTCCAATTCATCTTTATAAAGCTGGCGGAGCACGCCATTAGCATACTCAATGAGAGATTCTTCCGTTGCCCCGGTGTGTAAGGATGACTTAATTTACATGCAGCACGATATTTAAGGAAAGGAATTTCCTTTTTGTACTCTCTAAAATGACATTCTTTGAATTACTCTTGCATTTTGAAAGAGATGTATTGATAAGCGTCGAGGAAGACACCATTATGTGCATTGATATGCAAGAAGTGCCATCATGACCCAGAGAGGAAATGGGTCGTTTTGAGGATTCCTATGTAGAAAGTTGAACGGAAAGATTGTAATTCAAATTAATACTATTTGGCTACATTTCAAAAGATCTCAAGTTCGATACCTGGTTGAAGGAGAATTTCGAAATATTCCCATTGCTCACTAAAGTATGAAAGAAAGAAGGCATTTTTTGGACGATATTTAAAAAAATGATTTAAAGCAAAAAGTGAAACATAGGCAAATCATTGGTCTGATATTTCGCTTAAGGCCGTTTTCGCCATATGTACGAAAGCGTGAACTTAAAGCATATTTTCTCGGACAAAAAAAAAAGAAAAAAAATACCTCAGTTTTTATAAAAATTTCTGACATTGTAACTCACGTTTAATTCACGTCACGTGACATTGTAATTCGTTTATAATATAGTGTTTTTAAAATTTCAAAATACTTCATAAATAATTAATTTTTCCTATTGACATGTAAAGGGATAGCTCACATTTAGCAGTACGGTACAGAAGAAAAAATGCGAAACCCATTTTATATCAGAAAAAAATGTATCAAGTAGGATAAAAATGAGTAATATGATAAAATAAGTGATTCTCTACAGCACAAGGGCGTCAAACTCAAAGGTTAACTTGGGCCAAAAACAAACAAGGTTTAACTTTAGGTGGGGCGCAAAAAAAAAATAAATAATAATAATATTTATAGAAACGTAAGTTTATTTTGAATAATACATTATGATAAACAGAGATAAAAGAACAAGAAAAATTTAATGTTTATGTCTTGACACTAGATATCTCTCTTCTCTGTTATTATCTTTCCTATTTCGGGAGACACAATTTCATATTTTTTTTTATATTATTGTGTGCCGATAAACTGGCCGGGCCACAAAAATGTTCGTTGTAGGCCGCAAGTTTGACACACCTGCTCTACAAGATAGTGTTAATATAATTTTAATGATCGAGTACTTTTGTATTGTATAAAAAAAATTCCGAATTTGGGTTCTATTCTTTAACATTAGCCGAAGACAGCCTTAAGGTACTGATTGCCATTGCTCCATTTTTTTTGAGGGGGGGGGGGAGAGGGCTTTTTCTTTTTTTACAATAAGAGATATAAACAATGTTTCACATACCGTGTTTAGAAACTTAATCAAAACAACTTATATTAATTTTTGCATCCTAGACACAAATACAACAATAAGCATCAGTTCTAACTTCAATTTTTCGAGAGGAGGGGGAGCAGTTTGTTGTTTGTTAATAAATGTTGCCTTAAAGAGCAACATAAGCAATTATCACAGACAATTCAAGAAGCGGAGCGAGTGAGTGTTCATTAACGCTTCACTATAAAGCAACGCGTGGGGACTATTGGCAACGAACCTCGCAATTTTGAGCTTCGATCAAGTGACAAGAACTACACTCGAGTTGGTGCCCCCTCTCCTAACTACCACACCTTACTTACGGGAGGATATTGAGCCTCGACATGTTTAACATGCATCGGCATCCTCTACAATCCGGATCTTCAGTGGCAAGTGAGTGAGGGAATATTAACGTCGCACTGTTCAGCTACACGAGGATTTTTGGCAACGGACCTCGCAATTTTGAACCATGGTCAAGTGACGAGGACGACACCTGAGTTGCCCCCCTCTCTCCTAACTACCACACCATACCAACGGGAGGATATTTGAAGGATCTTCACTGGCACTAGGACTCGAACTCGTGAAACTCCGAACACGAGTTTGTGACCATAACCCTCAGGTTACTGCGGCTACTAATTACGTAAGGTGGTGGAAAAATCTGAGTCATCACATCAAGTGTCATCGTTCATCATCTTTTCGTGGGTAAAAATTGCGAGTATCAGTATATCTTGCAACTCTAATCAGCATTATTTGATACTAACTATAAACGAAGTGACAGAGATAGGTTTTAAAACATAACATAATAAAAAAATTTTTAAAAAAATAAAGAAATAAATATATTGTTATAAAGATGATTTTCTAAGTAATAGTTGTCCAGAAACTTTCTCTAAATTAGATCATTGACACGAAAGAGTAAAAATTACCGAAAGAGTTGCATTTATATAATCACATTATTATTATCCCCAACACATTATTATAATCTTCGTGTATTTTATAAAAATATTCTGTGAACTATTTTATTAGTCCTTTCATAACTGAAAGTATCGAAATTATTGAATTAATAAGAGCATATGCACTAAATTTTCTTTATATAGATGCTACAAACATATTTTTTTGAAATAAAAATATGTTAAAATCAAATTTGAATGAGTGTGTTTTTCAATAAAATGAGAGAGAAAAGTGAAATTAAAAGTTCAAACATTTCTAGCAAATTGGTAATTACTACAATTTCAGGATAATAAATATTTAAGAGTGTGAAAACAAATTTATTTTATATTATTTTAATTAAAACATGTAATTAAATTAGTGCGCACATAGTTCTCTGACTTTAATCTTTATTCAAGGTAAAAGCTGAATATTTTAGAAAGAATTGGTTTGAGTAACTTTTCTTTGGTTTATAATTAAAGTAATGCGGTCGCAATGAGTGAAAGGAAAACTCACCTTAGTTTATTAAATTATTAATGTGTGTAATTATTTTCAAATCTGAATTTTGTGTCAATACTGTGTTTAATCAACTAGTTGAACTGTTTTCCCCCCTGCTTTTTATATAAGCAGTTCAAGGTATATACTATCATTTCTTCTTGTAACCGTTGTTTCTACTTTTTGTTTTGAGGGTTTTTTTCCCCTTTATTTCTTAAGACAGAAATTTATATCAATTGCTCTAAAACTATTTTTTCTCCATGTACTCCTTAGTCAAATATAGTCCTAAATTTTTTCATTAACCTTTCTTCTGATGTATATCCCAAGGTCACGATTTAAAGTTCGGTACTTACGTATTTTACCGTCGACCAATTCGTCAATTGAAAAGATGTCGCCAAATGCCACGATAGCAGTCATTAGTAAAAAACTGTACCCACGCATGTGCAAACACAATAATCGTGCATACGATAACAGCATTCGGCGACGTATTTCGTGAAGCTGGTCGAATGTATAATAATAGCCTTAATATACCATACAAAAGTTCTAACATACTCCTCAAAATAAGTATAAATTCCATGGAATTGCTGGGATTTTTTCCCACTCCTTTTTCTCTTTTATTCTAGATGTTCACTTTTTAGAGGTTCAGAAATTTTGAAATGGACACGTGATGTTATACCAAAAAATGTGTCTTCCTTAATCTCTCGTAATCTTTCAACAACAAAAAAAAAAAAAAAAAAAAAAAGAAAGAAAGAAAAATTTCCTTTTAAAATTTTTATTTCTTACTAATTTTCGATGCATTGTCGTAAAGTCACTAAGATGGAATAGGAAGGAACATTTCAGAGAGATTTATTTTTTCGAAGTTATTACGTTATTACAGTTTCTCTTCCGCATACTAAAAAAAGAAACACAAGGTTGTTAATCCATATTGTAAGCACAGCTGCTATTCTAACACGTATCTTTCCGATAATGTTTGTTTTAGAATGGTATGTACCTATTTTTGTGACATCAGGAAGTTCCAATAGTATTTTACTTACATCGATATAAAGGAATTTCTTGATGTATTCCAAATACTTGCAGAATTTTTATGAAATACTGGGTAGTTGCTTCTGATTGATTGATTGAATATTAACGTCGCACTATTCAGCTACACGAGGGCTTTTGGCGACGGACCACGTAATTTTGAACCGTGGTCAAGTGACGTGGACGACACCTGAGCTGGCACCCCTCTCCTAACTACCACACCACACCAACGGGAGGACGTTTCAGCTCTCGACAAATTTATATAACGGCTTCTAATTGAACATTTAAGTTTAATTCATTCTTCCAAAGAGATTTTTGCGTAGAAATCTTTTGTGCGTGTGTCTGTTAGGAGTATTTGTGAATGCCACAGTTTTTAAACCATTTTCACGTTTCTTTACATGCCAGTACTTTTTACGCATTAAATTTCACTTTCACTTCGGAAAAATAATAAATAAATAAAAAACTCTCGAGCTTTTTGTTAAAACGTTACTAAGATAACGAGGAGATTTCTGTCCGAGGAAAAAGGGCTCCCGGTGCAAATTTGAGGCCTTTCAGAAAATGAACACAAAAGTGTTCAAATTTTTTAAATATAGATTGCAGATTCTTTAGATATGCAATGGACAGTTTTAAAAGTGATTAACAAGAAAGGGAGAAGAGTCGGGCTTCCGGGCGGCTCGGGATATGAACAAAGTCAAAGGAATCATAATTTGTTCTTAACCCCTTGAGATGTAATGAATACCGAAGGGGTTCTCCCCACTTCTCAACAGTACCGGAAATCCGCATTCCCGGGGAAAGTGTGCGTGAAATTCTTTTTTACTTCTGTATCAAGGAGTTAAGATTTCCCTCTACTGATCATTTTGAATTCGTGATAATGATATTAATCCTAAGGCAATTCTTTTTTCCTACTCAAACTTAAACTTGTGTATTTGATTTGAATGCAATAAAGTGCACACGAAAAGCACAAAAAAACAATGAAATTTTCTCCGGAATGACACTTTTTCTTTGATTTTTAAACATTTCTTAAATACCAGAAAACTCAAAGGAATCTATAACATTAATCAAAATATTTTTACTAATCGGAAGATATTTCGTGTAATTCCACGGAAACCATTCTTTTTAGATCTTTTGAACGCACTAGTCTAGGTTTCAGGACGAAATTTCCAAGGGATTAACATTATGCTCAGGAATTCAAAATGGCCGGTCGACGAAAATTTTTAGTTATGAAAAAAAAAAACAGACCCCCACGGAGCGGGAGGTGGTGTAGCTAAAGCTGGATTTGAAAACTTTATAAACTGAAAATATTAGGAATTTGATATACCACTTCAAAATACTTTTTCTTAAAATTGTAAAATTTGTATTTAACATTTTTCCATCACCATTTTGTCTGAAAGTAAGCACAAAATTTCCTGAAGGGTACTCTAAAAATTCAAAACTCGTAAAATAAATTGAACAAGACAGTTCACAATAATGAATTTATTTCTTATCCATACAAAATTCCTTTATTTGATTTCAATTTACATTGCACTCTGAAGGAACACTATTGGCATCGGTCCACGTAATTTAAAACCAAGGCCAAGTGTGGCAAGGATGATACTTAAGCTGGCATCCCCTCTACAAACTTCCATACCACGCCAACGTGAAGACTTTGATTCTCGAGAACAAGGGCTACGAATTCATGACCATAACCTCTCTGTTACCGAGGCCATTAAATTTAAGTAACCGTAGTAATTATACTCAATTTTGAGCTATGGACAAATGATGAAATCGACACTCGAACTGGCACTTCATTCTCCTAAATTTTGCACCTCATCAACGTTAGGACTTTGATCCCCGTCTGTATCAAACCTTCAGCAAGTCTGGTTTTTAATAAAATCTGGACTCAGATTACACGTAATTCAGCTGAAACATCACCGACTATAAGCTCCATTCGGCTACCAACAATCAGTTCACTTTTCTATAGCCTCCATAGTTTTTTGTAAAAACTAGTGTATATCATAGTTTATAGCACACTTTATGAACCAACAAAAGTATAAGCAGTTTTTCGGACATGTATACTACTAAATCGAATAGCAAAATTAGAAATTCTCGATTAATAAAAATTAAAATACATTGCGTTTGATAAAAAAAATAATATTTCTTAAAAGTGAAGCAGACAATTCCGAACCAGAAAATATTAAATACATTAAAAAGTTGGAAAATTAACTCATAAATAAATACACAGGTAAAAAATTAAAATGCATATATCAAGTAGTTAATAAAAGCCAAAATTAAAAAAAAAAATTAAATATTAATTAGTATATTAAGTGTAGACACTTTTTCTGTGTAATTTTTTTTTATTCTGTATTCTTTTTTAAGGCTGTTTTCGCCACATTCGTACCAGATCGTTAGCTTGACGCGGAGCACATTTTAGGACAGAATCAAATGCCTCACTTTTTATAAAAATTTGTGACATTGTAACCCATGCATTTGTTTATAATATATTGTTTTAAAAATTTCGAAATATTTCATAAATAATTAATTTTTCCTTTTAACATGTTAAGGGATAGCTCATTTAGCATTACGGAATAGGGAAAAAATCCAAAACACATTTTATAAATAAAAAATAAAAAAATGTGTCAACTCGGATAAAAATGAGTAGAATGATAAAATAAGTGATTCTCTACAGGATGGTGAAGCCAGATTTTAATATTAATGTTTTAGTACTTTTATATCTGAAAAAATACTCCGAATTTGGTCCCTATTCTTTAACATTAGCCGAAGACAGCCTTAAGTGTTTTCATTCGATCTCACAGCATGGGCTGGTAGAAAAGTAATAGGCTGAAACAAATTTTTTTGCGTGAAGTTTGTTCCCTAAAGGTGCCAAATAAAAGCCAAAAACCAATAAATACATCAATAAATTGATTAAATATTACTTAAGGGTACCAGGCCATGCTCGAAAGAGTAGAATGTTCAAATTCATGCTCTTTCTTTATGGGACATATTTTAAAAAATTTAAAATAGAGCTTCGATTTTTTTCGTGATTTTAATAATAAAGATATTTTAATCATTCTATAGAAATACAAAAATAATTTTTTAGTAAAAAACCTTTTTTTTCCTGTTTAATTTAAGTTGGACTTAATTTTGGAGGTCTCGTAATACATACTTAGGTTTAGGTACCATTTTTTAAAAACTATTTCTTAAATATGTAAACTGTTTTTTGTACATATATAAAACAAAATATTGTGAACTTTTTTTAGTAAAATATTAGAGCAGTTTCTTTAAAAAATTATAAAACTTTGTAATTTTGAAAATTTTTATTCCCCCTCCCCTTTTTCATACACAAAACTATTTTTTTAAAAGCTATGTATTACTTCGACTAAAAAAAATAGGTTCACTATATGCACAGGTACCCTGCATAGAAGTATACAAAATTTGGAACCCCCTATAGAGCAATAATTTTTTTAAAAAGTGTATTTAAAGCAAAAAAATTATGCTTTGGAGAAAAATTAAAAAACTAAACATTTGTAAACGTGTGTTTACATTTTTGTCAATTACGTTTTTTATATTTTAAGGTTATTTTATCAACGAACATATAAGTGTTGTACATTTTTAGATTCAGGAAATATGCATTATTACAAAGATTGAGAAATCGATATTTTTATGTATAAGGTGTCCTAGTTTCCTTAATGTTTGTATGAATTTTTTACCTTAATGAAAGCTGCGAACTACAAAAGAAATATATTTATTACTGCTACAAAAATTTTCGAAAATTAAATTCAATGCTGGTGAAAGCAGGTGTTTGAAAAGTGGTCACGTTCAATTTGTCAGTAGCTAAATAAATTTGCTCTGCAGGGTTTCAAATAAAAAAAAATTTACCGTTAAATAATACAATGTTACACAACAAGTTAAATTACTTACTTTCTCCTTTCCGATAGTATATTTAAATGTATTTAAAGTAACATAACGTGTGTAACGTTCATGGGGTTTTGTTTGTTTGGCAGGCCTCCAATACGTCGTAGAAAATTTATGCAGCTCTCCCATAAATCGTGGGACTCTTAATGCTATCCTTAGTCATGGGAAGTCTATGCATCCTTGGCCTATATTACCCCGCGGTGACAATATTCTCTATAATTAAATATTAGTCTGTTTCAAAAAATATAGAACGCAATTTAAAATAGACATTGTATAGGTGGGAAAAACATGTAGGACTTCGAAAAATTAAGATCCAAAACCTCTAAAAAGTTAAAATTAAATGTACAGAACGATTATATTAAATTTAATGTTAGAAAACGTTTTCAAATAGAAATTGTTCATTTAACACTTGCGTTAGAAGTTAAATTTAACACTAAATTTATCGCGCGCGTTTGTATAGAGTGAGTGAGTATTTGATTATTAGTATTGCCCTATAAAGCAACACGAGGGCTGTCGGCGATGGTCAAGTAATGGTCGCGGTACCTAGTGGTTAGGGTCACGGACTCATGGCCGGCGTGTCATGAGTTCGAGCTTAGTGACACTGAAGACCAGCCGAAAAGAGGGGCTGATGAACTTTAAATTTGCCGAGGTTTAAACTCCCATTGACGTAGTGGGGAAGTTAGGAGAGGGAGGTGCGAACTCGGGTGTCGTCCTTATCCCTTGACCATGGTTCAAAAGTACGAGGTCCGTCACTAATCGCCCTTGTGTTGCTTCATAGTGTGATGTTAATGATCACTCAATCTTTTTCAGACGGGCCTTGTAAAGATGAGGCACAGTCAAGTAACGAGAACGACACCTGAGGTGGCATCCTCTTTCCTAACTTCCACATCACGTCCTCGGGAGGAATTTGAGCTATGGGAGATTTAAAGTGTATCAGCTCCTCAACATAGTGGGTCTTAAGTGGCACTAGGGCAGTGTTCCCCAAACTTTTTATCGCCGAGGACCAATCAATGTTTGATAATTTTACCGCAGGTCGCTAAGGGGAGACGTTGATTGTTTATATTTTAAATTGTTTTGATTTAATAATTTTAATTTATTTAAACATGCCTTCAGAATAAAATACAATTACACCAAAAAATAAAGTGATTTAACATGGAATATAAAGTGATTTCCTTAAAAAGTCACACAAACACAGTATAACTTACATTTCACACAGTATAACTTACTTAGTTTTATACCACAATATAAAATGGAAACTTAATGTTCATTGTGCAGCTCGGTACTTTTTGATCCACGGACTGGTACCGGTCCGCGGCCCGGGAACTACCGGTCTAGGGGTACTAACTTATGATACGCCGGGCTAAAGTCCGTAACCATGACCACTAAGCTTCGCGGCCATCCTTTGAAGAGAGATAAATAAAAAAGAAATGAAAAAAAGTTTTTCCCACAAAACGAAAAAAAACGTTCCACGGGAGATAATATATTATAGTACCTTTAACATTTATTTCCTTTAAAGGTCGCACTAGAGATTAATACGGGCTTTATTTCTTTTCGTTACGCATCCTGAATTATACGAAAGCGTTTCGCCGACTTCAAAGCGATAAAAAAATCGCTTTCTATTTTACGTAATTAAAATTTAAAACACTTCGCTATAAATATATCTAATTTTAAAAGATAAGCGGAAGAAACGTTCAAAAGATTAGTGTAATTTTATCTTTAACCGCGCATGAAAGAATTCTTTTTGTAATTAAATGCATTTGTGATAACATCTGAATGAATGGAAATACGTCA
>BMAV01019948.1:17918-36517 GCA_019973955.1 Trichonephila inaurata madagascariensis
TCCGAAAGATATCGAATTAATACGCGAGTTTTAAGAAACAATGAATTTTAATCAAGCGATGTTGGTCAATCAGTTGAGTTAGTAGGTATAAAATGTAACAATGATGCAAAGTTTTAACTATATCACTAAAAAGTTATTGAGATATGTAGATTAAATTTTTATTCCGCATATTAATTGATCCTTATGGGCATAATGTTGTAAAGCCCAATTGTTAATGTTGATTTGTTTGGTTTCAGGAAGCCACAAATTCAAGTAACCCGCAGTGTGATTAAGTTTCTTCATTTGTAATTTTTTGAACCTCGGACAAGTGAAGACACCTGAGTTGGCAACCCCTCTCCTAACTTTCACATCACACCAGACACCAGACCTCGACAGATTTAACGTGCAGCGGCCCTCTCTACACGGCGAGTCTTCAGTGTCACTAGCTCGAACTCATGATATGTCAGCCATGAGTCTGAGACCTTGACCTCAGTTTTAAAGTTCAAATTAAGGAAGAAAGAAAGGGGAAAACAAAGAAATTTTTTGAAATGTGCAAAGGCCAAATACTGACAAAAATTTACCGTTTACCGAAACATATCCAGAGATCATAAAGTGATTGCCAGATGCACTGGTTACCAAATTTGCAACCTCTTTATCTTCGGCAGCTTCTTTTAACATGCTTACAGTAGTACAGAATTAAACCTCAACTATTGTGAATCTCTTGATTAGTAACAAACTAAAACAGCTACGGTGGGCCCATTTTACGATAGAAAAATTAATTTTTGTTTAACGAATTTTCCACATAAACTTTTTTTTCAAGATTGAGCGACTTCGTTCAATAAAGTTTCGACTGCATATATATAGATTGGGGGAATTGTGGACATGATGAAAACAATTATGTATTTAAAGTGCTTTGAGTCGTCTAATGACTAACGGGACTATTCGACCTAACGCCGGCTAAAGACGACTGTTTTCCCATACATCGCATTTAGAAAAGAAAATTAAATGTCATTTAGTTATTCCATATCGGCTGGATTCTTGAATACAATCTCCAAGTTTGAACTTCAGTTTACGCCTGACCGATTCCGAGTATTACCCGAATAAAAAGTTGTCCGGCGGATGGTCAAATATAGTCGCAGCGATAAACAGTGTTTATCGGTATCTTATTTTTAGGACAACAGTGCCCCCGTCGGTTTATCCGATGCAGGATGCAGATGTTTTTTCCGATGACCGTTTTCACTGGAAAAAGGGACGTCGCGTAGGAACGACACTCATTTTTATCTGAGATCGACATTGTCATTATGGAGGAAAGCGGAAATGAAATTTGAGAGATTCGCAATAATACGTCAGATTTAAATGGGAGTGACTGTGTGGAACAAAGTAAATTGACCAACTCTAAGGTTTTTTCGTACGTAATGAGTTATAAAACTGTTTACTTTAGGAAAAGACGATCTGAAGGCTCTTTTTAGCTTACACGTCATATAGTAACAACTAAACACGGAACTCATCAGGGGCGTACACAAAAGTGGGATTTGGGGATTCAACTCCCATCCCGATAGACCAACAAATTTTTAATATTAACCTCAGCACTATTCGTTTGCGTGTTTTTAGAATATACCCCTCCCCCCCTCATAAAAAGGTCTGAGTACGCTGTTGGAACTGATTCTCAGCAAAATAATTCTCGTTTTATATCTATTTGTGATATATATTTTAGTAAATATATCCATTAATTATACTGTATCTAAAAAACACATTACCTAAATAAGCAACTTTTCTTCTTAACACTTAAAATGAGGCAACTTTTTAGCATTACAGTATAGGACATGAGGTATGTGAATTGTATTTCATTAACAGGAATGTTTTAAGGCATGGGCCAACCGGAGGAGTTTCGGTTCAATAAGATAATGATATGAATAACTTTAATCAACAAATGTTATTTCCGAGTATATTCTCCGAAAAATTGGGATTCAGAGCTACAGAGGCAAACCTACATTATTGTTTCATATTCGTCGTCCGTGTCTAGGCGTAAGATACCATACACCATCTTTACTCATTTAGTTGAAAGGCGGCAATCGGTCGGGTTGGGTTGTAAGTCACGCTTATTTATTTTTAATGGGCTACCATTTCTACAAGTATTCGACGACGTATTGCTATATACTGCCTACTTAAAAAAAGGTCATAGGACCAGCTTACTTTTGCATAGGGCCTCAAAAAGTCTTAAAACGTCACTGTTCGTAACAAAAAACAGACTAATACATTTGTGCTCACTTTGCTATCCTATCTTATCATAGAATAGTAATTAGAAAGCTGCTTTATTCACGAACGTAATTAGATTAAAAGAAGTAGTATAATAGTAGATAGAGCGGAGTCTAAATATGATATTAATATTGGAGCGTCTTGCTTATCTCGAAAAGAAACGTGTTCCGAATTTTTGATCATTCTTTTACACTTTATTGATTGTTGATTAGAAGTAAGAATTTTTTTTTCATTTAGATGTAACACAAGGGTTACTGGAGACGAACCTCAACATCTTGAACCATTGTCATTGGCACCCCACTCTCTAAACTTCCACACCACGCAAAGATGAAGACTTTGAGCCTCGAAAGATGTGTGTTTATCAGCCACTATGCGTAACATATCTTTACCGCTGTTTTCACCGTGTACGGTTGCTTCAGTGAGTGAACACCAAAGTCGTACTGTTAAGCTACACGAGGGCTTTTGGCGACGGACCTCGTAATTTTCAACCATGGTCAATTGACGAGGACGACACCTGAGCTGGCACCCACCCCCTCTCACGATGACCTCACCACACCACCAGGAGGACGTTTGAGCTCTCCACAGATTTAACGTGCATCGATCCCCTACACGGCGGGCCTTTAGTGGTACTGGGGTCGAATTCGTGACATGCCAGCCACCATTCGATACCTTGACCACTAGGTTACCGCGGTCACGTACGGTTGTCTAAACTAAACGCGAAACATATTTTCAGACAGAAAAATGTCTCAATTTTCCAGAACATTTGTAAAGTTTTAATTCATGTATCTGTTTATAATAAAGCGTTTTTAATATCTCAAAATATTTCTCTTAAATAAGTAATACTTCATTTTAACTCTCTGTAGCACAGTGGAAATTGTAGGCAACATACCGTTCGATCGCATGCCAAATTCATAGAATAAATTTTATAACGTAATCATGCACTGCAGCCCGTGGTCTACATTCTGAGCTAACCAACTTGGTACCCTAGAAAACAACTAGACGGGGCGCTACTTATCGCACACTGAAATTGGTTATTCGACTATCGGTATTTACGAAAAGTGCCGGCCGGCTGCGGTTTCGAAAGATAAATATTGTTTCAGAAAATTCCCCCTTCCGTTGCAAGTGCTACCGTACTCTAGATTTTGATCCTTTAGCCTCAAGAGGCAACACTCCCTGATTTTGTAATTTTCTTGATAAACACAAAAATTTATTATCTAGAAATACGAGCACACATTTTATTTATTTATGTTTTTATTATGATCAAATAAATCAGAGTTTATGATTGACAGAGGAATAATATATTCAAAACTCGTATATAAAAGAGTAGCTTGTTTAGCACAACGGTATAACAGAAAAATGTGAAACACATTTTAGACAAGAAAAATAGATAAAAAAAAAAACTTAGTTAGAAATAGGTGGTTTGATAAAATAGGATGCTCTTCGCAGAAAAGAGATGCCAAAATTTAATGCTAGTGTTGCAAAACTTATTTACATCTGAAAAATATTCTGAATTTGTATCCTGTTCTTTAGCATTACGTGAAGACCGTAATGGCCCAATGGTCACGTATCGCGCTTTCACACTACATGTCCGGGTTCTATTCCCGGGATGGGCAAGGTCGACTCAGTCTTTCATCTCTACTGCAGTGGGTCGATAAACGAGTTCCAAGCTTGCTTGGGGACTTAAACACTGGGAGTCTCGCTTCAGACTGACCATCTGATCGGGTCATCTGCTCATGCACCTCAGCTCCCAATAATTACGTATACTGGGATGGGCACAGTAGGCCCTGGCCCTCATGGGCTGTTGCGCCACTGAGTTTGAAAAGACCTTAATATGTTTTAGTACTCAATTAACGAGATTCAACAAAAACTACGTCGGTCACGAGTTCATGATCGTAACTGGCATGAGGCTTGTTGCCAGGGGCATCTTAAGGCATGGGCCAACTGAGCCTAGGAAGGAGGCCTCGACTTGGCCACAATAAGATCATGATCCGAATAATTTTAATCCTAGAATGGTATTCTCAGATATATTTTCCAAAAAACTGGGAATTGCGAACTCTTTGCCAACTGGCAACAATGTCGAAATTGCATTATTATGTCCAAGCCTAGTCATACCAGTAAACAGCCTGTCCATTGTCCAAGCCTAGGCATACCAGTAAACACCCTCATTACTCCTTAATCAAAAGGCGACAGTCGGTTTATAACTGACTTAACACATTTATCAGTTATGTTAATCGTTTGTACTAGTTTTTGGTAACGTATGTTATACATAGCCCCTACTTAAAAGTATTTTGAGGGATTTTCTCTATAAGGCAAGACTGAATTATTGTCATGTACGTCGTTTTGCCTAGACCTACCCTCATACACCACCATTTAAGCTAAGGGCAGCAGTTAGTTTGTTGCAGGATTGTGAGTCATGTGCATATATTTTTTACGGATTGTCGTTTTTTCAAGCATTTGACACCGTATGCTTTTTTCTGTCTTCCTAAAAGTGTCGCAAATGGAGCCTATTTTTGCATAGAGGCACAGGGCCTCAAGAAATCTTAAGAGGTCACCGATTGCAGCAGTATCTTACACTTTTTTGTTTTATCGCGGCATATCTCTTCAAAAAATAACTTAAAATGTAATATATTTCCACGATGAGATATTTTCAAACAGATTTCTTGTTAAAAAAATTCAAATTTGATTTTTTTTTAGGATCAATCCCTAACTGAAATCTTATTACCGTGCATTTTCGATATAAAAACCTCATACAATTTAATATCATAACTAAAAAGGGCGGAACCAACCTACAGCGAGTCTTATTCGATCGTAAAAATATCATAAAACAAGTAAATTTGTGCGTCCACATTTTTTTTTGCTTTCACTTAATACTCGCTGAGTCATAAGTTCTGTCTAGGTGGTTATGTTCTCGAGATAAACAACGTCCGTCGGGGGTTCCAAGACTTATCTTACAAAATAAATAAAACGTGGGAGATAAAATCAATCAAGCACTGGTTCTCTGTCATTATGAAAGAGGAAAAGGACAATATTTGAACTAAAGTTCCCTACTTTTTCCAAGAAAACCTCGTTAATACTCTCATACACAACCTTGGAAGAAGGGGATACTTCCGGGGGTTGAATGCTTCCTCCCTTCTTAACACACGATAATTAATTTTAAGATGTCCGAGGAATATCAGTTCTTTTCCGGTAGTAGCGATTTTGATTTTGAGTTTCGCTCATTTCTTCGGAAACAGAAATGCGTTTCTTCGTTCGTGGTGGAAATAAGCCTCGCCTTATTTTCACAGCTATTTTCATTGCTAAGTGAATGAAATAGTACCTCACACCCTTGGGGCGTGTACGAGCGGTTCCTACAAGAGAAAATAAGCCAGAGCATCCTAAAAATACTCTCTAAATCTTTGGGTTGCATTAGCTGCTGTCGAAGGGGTACACGGTGGGAAAAAAGGTTGAGAATCATTGATTCACAGTAGTTAATGAGTACTCAAAATTTACGAACATTTCATAAGAATGCAGTTTCTTTTTATTTTAATGCACAATGGATTTTGAATTGTATGCGCGTGTTACGATATCACAGAGATGCAAATTCAGGCTTTCATCATAATCTCTGATCATTAGTGATTCAAAAATCTGTGTTTAGCAGATATAGGCAGCTAAAAACGCTTTAATAAGCCAACTAGCAATCCTTGTGGCTCTGTCTTGGCATCTAGTTCAGAATTATAGCTGTTTTCTCGTACGAGAGCGAGAACTTAACGCAAAGCCCATTTTCGGCAGAAAAACTGCCTCAATTTTTATAAAAATTTGTGACATTGTAACTCAAATATTTGTTTATAATATAGTGTTTTTAAAATTTCAAAATATTTCATAAATAATTAGTTTTTCCTTTAAAAATGTAAAGGGATAGCTCATTTAACACATTACGGTATAGGACAAAAAATGCGAATCACATTTTATAAAAGAAAAAAGGTGTCAAATACGATAAAAATGAGTAATATGATAAAATAAGTGATTCTCTACAGGACAGTGAAGCCAGAATATACTATTAATGCGTTCGAGTACTTTTATATATGAAAAAATATTCCGAATTTGGGTCCTATTCTTTAACACATTAGCCGAAGACAGCCTTAAGAGGTTCGATAACAATAGCCCTTGTATTGTAGTAAATCAGAGGTGTCAAATTCAAATGCTAACTTGGGCCAAACAAACAAGGTTTAACTTTAGGTGGGTCGCAACCCCCCCCCCCCAATATTCACAGAAATGAAAGTTTATTTTGAATAATACATTATAATCATAAATAAAAGAGCATGAAAAATTTAATGTTTGTATCCTGACAGTTTACATCTCTTCTGTGCTACTATCTTTCCTATTTCGGGAGAAATTTTGATATTTTATTATACATACATATCAAACCGAGACATACCGGCTGGGGCACAGAAAATTTTACTGTAGGTCGCGAGTTTGACATCCCTGTAGTAAATGGTCATAAATAAACACAATCAATTGCATGTATATTTCAGCCGAACACAAAACACTAACCATAACTAATGTGCTTCGTAAATTTAAACCACGGTCAGATGGTGAGAGACAGTCAGAGTTGGCACCCTAACTTCCTTTCCACACCACTCCAAAGTGAGCTGTTTAAGCTCTGAAATATAGAGTGTGCATCAACCCTTCTGCAAGACAGTTCTTTACAGAAGTGGTCTCCAAATCCCAGGCCACGGACCGGTCACATAGTAATGGGCAGCTTAAGGAACATTAAATTATTTTCATTTTATTTACTGTTGTGCATTTATCTCGGTTTTATGCGGCCTTACATGGAAATCACTTTATATATATTGCATAGTAAACCATTTTATATTCATTTTTTAGAGTAACTGTATTTAATTCAGAAGGCATGTTTAAATAAAAAAAAAAAAATTTATTACATCAAATTGTAAAATATAAACACTCAACGTCCCATCCTCAACAGGCCACGGAAAAATAATCAAACGTTAACCAGTTCATAGCGATAAAAATGTTGGGAAACACTGCTTTAGAGGAATCAGGACTCGAACGTACGGTTTTACTAAAAGAATGAGTGCTAAAGATCGTGTGGTACAGCTACTTTGGCCTCAAACCAACAGACGGAAATGTTCAAAACATACAATGAGGAAAAAATATGAAGAGTCAGTATTTTTCCATTCAGTAGAAAAAGAATCTGATTATACATGCGTTCGCTGAAAAGTTAGTATCCAACTGATTTCATCCTGCACTACATAAGAACTGAAAAAAGTACTTCCGTACGACAAGTATATTGCTCAAAAAGGAAGAAACCTTACATTAAGTTTTTTCACCAATTCTTCTGAATGACGACAGCAAAAAAATTTGCACTAATTGTCAATTAGCATATGAATAAAAGTGTTAGCATTTGATTGAAAAGAAAGATTATCTGAAGATGAATGACAGTTTTATTACATATTTCTCATTTTGAAATCAAATATACAATATATCCTATTTTGGATTGCCAAACATATGAAACTCCATATATTGGAAATGGGTCATTCAAATTAAGAATAGGGTCAAAAATAATCAGTATGTTTTATACGTATATTTTTTTTGCATACATGCATGTGTTTTAACATAGTCAAACTTTTTAATGCTAGTCCTTAGAAATTATAGAAATTTTAATATTCAAATCAAATACATTCTGAAAAGAAATCTTAGCAAGTTTAACTGTGAATAAATACCGTAAAATCCGACGTATAAGGCAAACCCTCTTTTTTACGAAGAAACCTGGAATGTACGTATGCAATGCTATTGTGTTTTGAAGTCATTTATTCGATGTATAACCCTAGAACTTCGAATATATATACAGTGGGCTCCACAAAAATGTTCGTACACTTGCAATTTCTTACGAAATTTAATGTTTTTGACTAATAAAAATTAATATATTGTAATTGTAATTTTTTTATGATATCTGCAACTTGTTCTTAATGGAATGACATAATTAATTTTTAAAAAATGGTATAACTATTTTTTTTAAAAATTAATAATCAAAAAGCTACTAAAAATTACGCCCCAAAAGTCTTCATACACTTAACAAAAATCTCAACTTAGCTTTAATTATTGTATTTCTTTCTTAATTTAGTACTTAGTAGGATATCTTTTAGTGTCCACAACAACTTTTAAGCGTCTTGGTATAGATTTAATCGGTTTTTTGTAATTTCTGCATCGATTTTCCTCCATTCTTCTGTGATCATTGTTTTTACTTCACATTTTGTGTTTACTTGTCATGTTTTCTTTTTTTTTACATCAAAATCTCACCAAATATGTTCTAATGGGTTAAATAAAGTGATTGAGGAGATGTTTTCATACTTTGGGGACAGTTAGAGACACCAGTGGCGTACATTGACAGCAGTGCGCTTGGCGTCCATTACCCTGTTAAAAGATTAAGTCGTCTCCAATATCCAAATTTTGTGTGGATGATTTAAAATTTCTCTGTAAAATATTTAAATAGAGCTCATGATTCACAAAATACCATTAAAAAATACCGAATTACCTAATTCTGTGGCCGATTTACACCCCCACGCAAGAACACTTCCACCATGTTTTATTGATCTAACTGGGATTAAGTTTCAGAAAATTCAAAATTGACAGCAAATTGATTGGGATGGCAGATAATTCAACATTTATGGTTCCGATGGGCCTATAATAACTTGTAAATGAAAGAAAAAGGAATTAAACCCCATGAATTTATGTAGAACAAGAACAACTCCACCTCCGTGGAAGTGAAGGTGTTCTGGCGTGGGGGTGTAAATTGGCCTCAGAATTAGTTAATTTGATATTTTTTTATGGTATTGTGAATCACGAACTCTATTTAAATATTTTAAAGAGAAATTTTAAATTATCCACATAAAATTTGGATATTGGAGACGACTTAATCTTTTAACAAGGTAATGACGCCAAGCGCACTGCTCTCAATGTACGCCACTGGTGTCTCTATAACTGTCCCCAAATTTTGAAAACACCTTCTCAATCACTTTATTTAGCCTAGTAGAACATATTTGGTGAGATTTTGATGTAAAAAAAAAGGAAAACATGACAAATAAACACAAAATGAGAAGTAAAAACAATGATCACAGAAGAATGGAGGAAAATCGATGCAGAAATTAGAAAAAACTGATTAAATCTATACTAAGACGCTTAAAAGTTGTCGTGGACACTAAAAGATATCCTACTAAGTACTAAATTAAGAAAGAAATACAATATTTAAAGCTAAGTTGAGATTTTGTTAAGTGTATGAAGACTTTTGTGGCGTAATATTCTTTAGTAGCTTTTTGATTATTAATTTAAAAAAAAATAGTTATACTATTTTTAAAAAATTAATTATGGCACTCCATTAAGAACAAGTTGCAGATATCATAAAAAAATTACAATTACAATATACTAATTTTTATTAGTCAAAAACATTAAATTTCGTAAGAAATTGCAAGTGTATGAACACTTTTGTGTGTGTGTGTGTGGCCCACTCTGTATATATATATTCTAGAATTACAACTCTTTAAATTCTTTAGGTATGACACACACACATTTCTTTTTTAATAAGCAATATTTCGATACACATAGAAGTCTAATTTTTTTATGGTCATTTTATTTTTATTTTCAAAGGTATCATTTTTATACCCGGCGTATAACGCGCCCCCGTAAATTTCAATCTTATTTTTTGTGTCAAAAGTGAGCGTTATACGACGGTTTTTACGGTAAATGAGATTTTGATTTTTATAAAGGACGCTGCGAAGCATGAAAGCTACTGACAACGAATTTCGCAACTTTTGTATTTTATATTCTTCCTCCTATTCTCAAGAATTTTAGGGTGGGTTCTTCATTCGGGACCACTTTGTATATGTATTTCGTTTAGCATATAAACAAATTATCGTCTCAGAGGGTTAGTTCGCAGCTCGAAACCCTTTGGGTGAACTCTGTTCCCCCTAGTAAGTAAATATGGCAAGAGCAATGAGTGTTACCCCACACTCCTAACTTCCCCAGGACTTCAACGTGAGGAATTTGAGCCGCAACCGATTTCGCATGCACATCAGCCCCTCTATGCGGTAGATCTTTTCACGCAAGGACGACTCAACCATAACAGTGTAGACCACAAGTTCGCGACCTTAATCATTTGGGTACATAACTTACTTACAGGCAGTTTAAAAGATATTACTTCACAGTAACTAAATTATTAACCGATGCCAATTTCCTTTTTGTAAAACAACAAATAGAAATTCTTTCAGGTTTGAGCTTAACCGCGGAAAAGTAAAACCTGTTTAACATTAATTTGAACGTTCATTTCAATATAAAGTAATAAGTAACACATGTTATACACAAAAATTAACATGCCACAAATATAAAAGCTGAATTTTACGCTTTGCGCCAAGTTAAATTTTAAAGATCCTGACATGAACTAACTGAAAAAAATTTTTTTTTATATATATATATCACACTGTTCCATTAGTTATGCTTTATAGAACAGAACCTTCATTTCATAGGATTTAGTTTGTTGTCATGACAACCGCCTATCATTAACTTATAACAGTAATAGATAGGCTTCTATTACACATAGACAAGCCGACGCTATGCTTCCGGTTGCATTTCTGCAGTATGAACATTGTCTCGTTTACAAAAAAATGGTGGAAAAGAAATTAAGTAAAAAATATATATTCATGAGGAAAGAAATCTGATTTATTCTTTTTCTTTCTCGTAAATAATGTAAATGTGTATGTAGCCATTTTTTTCTTCTTTTTCTAAATTTCTAACTTCGATAAATATTAAAATTTTTATTTAAACTGATAAAAGCAATTAAAAAACTTCCCTCAGTCGTTTAAAACTGGTTTTATTAAAATATTTATATAAGTAAAATTAAAATTTAAAAAAACTATTTTATTTAGAAACAAATAAATTTTAGTCGAGGGATAAGAATCTGTAGAAATAATATTTCCATGAAAAGTTAAAAGAGATTAAAAAAATTATATAACAAAACAATTATCTAAGTGATAACTTACTTTGAAGCTGAATAATTTTTTACAAAACTTCTAAATGTTTTTATGAAATGACATTTAAATAAATATATTTTGTACTAATCTTAAGAAAAATATAATGAAGTATTTGATAATTATTTAATTCCGACAAAATATTTAGAAAATAATCTGTTTTCATGAAATTATATTCATTTGAAATGTTCAATTTTGACTTAGTAGGCAAAGAGATAGCAGACACTTAAAAATCACTCAAAAAATAAAGCCAAATTATTAATTAAAATAATACTTATTGCACAACGGATGTATATTTTTAGTTATTTGTTTCTATATTTTTCTAATTAAATATAAGTACAATTTTCATTTTTACATAAATTTAAAAATTATGCGCAACATTCCACGGGAAGAATCGCACTCCAAAGTTTTGAAGGCGCCTTTTAAGTAACATTGAGAAAATGACCTGTATCATAAAAATTTTTACATCCTGCAACAAAATTCATTTGAAAGGGGAAAAAATGAGACATGTTCAAGCATGACGGTCTTTTTAACATTAGTTCTATAAGGAAACACATTCTACAATAAAAATAAACAAACTGAGCAAGTACTCCAAAGATTGATGCGTCGGGCATGTCTTAACATGTAACCCTGAGTAAGCAGGTGGTAGAAAAGAAAATTGGTTTTAGCAACAAAGCGTCCAATGATAAACTGTGTGAAGACGCCTTTTTATTTCAAAGCAAGATTTTGAAGAACGAAATAATTATGGATGCTAGTATTATCGAATTTATTTACGTTTAATTCGAATGCATATAATTTTTTTTGTAATTGAATTTTATATTTTATTTTGAGGGTGTTTAAATTTTTTTAATGAAACGTTTAAATGCTAAATAAATAAAATAAAAAAAAGTTTTTTCTTACTTTGATTAAAAAAAAAGTCAAAAATTAAGCAATATCTAATAAAAAGAGCAAAAACAATAATAATGGGGGAAAAAAACGTTCAAGACCAATTAATAGCTTACCATCAAATTTTAAATTTGACTTCGGTCTAATTATATCATTTATTTCGTCCTCAAAATTAAAAAAAAGGAAGCAAGGCATCTTAAAATTATAATGACTAATCAAAATTGCTTCATCTCCACAGACAACCTGTTAATTCCGTCCGTCCATTGAGTTGACATGGTTATATATTTTTTAACAAAAGACTTCAACCATTCCGCCCCCGCAGTTTGGATTTTTTGATGCTTCACACAGTTTTATGGCTGATATTCTTCTTCTTTAAATAATCTTTTCGATAAACATAGTTGAATAAATTGTCAATATCGATATTTCTTACTTGAAAGTGCGTATTAGTACATTACATTTCTTTCCATTCCAGGTAGGTAAAGAATCATCCAGTAGTACACATTGAATTTTTGAAATTGACCATTTCTCAATATTTTGCATTACATTATTAAAGAAATCAATGTTGCCCAATTTTCAAAAGTTTCCATTTTGCTGCTTCCGGAATCAAACTTTAAGAATTTTTTTTTTAATCGTCATAGTGAAATACGGGAACAGTCCCGTATATAGGGAGCGAATGTCAACCCAGCATACAGCAAGCAGTGCTCAAATCCTTCAGAATTTAGAACATGAAATACAACAATGAAGGAACTGTTATTTTCGAAAGTTTTATCAACATCAAAAACTGTTATTTCCCCCCTGTTTCATATAAACTTGATTGGTAAGATTTTATTTATTTATTAATTCTTCGCTTTATTTGGGCACCGCGAAATTATATTTCTATGTTTGGGTCGACATATATTTGTGAGCAGCGTTTTCATTGCATGAAGATCAACAAATTGAAATTTAGATGCAAGTTGGCTGACATAAACTCTCTCGCAAGCTGAGATGATAATTTCAAAGAGCAATCCCATTCCAAACTTCAAAAAAAAAAAAAAAATTGTAAAAAAGTGTGTCGTAGGATACATTTCTCTCAATAAACTGATTCTAAAATCAAATAAAATTTAACTAGAAAATGCTATTATTTTAAAAAGGTGCGGCCCGAACAATTACCCACCACTGAGCTACTGCCATACCATATCAAGCCTTGAAGGTCAGCTGAATTTTACAAGTGAAACAGTTTCTATATTCCGTGAGACACAATCCAAGATGTAATTGAGTTCGCGCAACTCTAAAAAACTAGCGACTGTATCATTACTCTACCGATGAAGCATTTGATGCAACTTCTTTCTCTCACAGATCCAATGCATAATTGCTTTCCAGGGAATTAATACCTCATTACTAAGTTATGCGTCTGCGAAATCAATGAAGTTCTACTCGCCAGATAAAAGAGATATGGAAAAAAACAGCCGTCTCTCATTCATTCTTTCCATTTAACCAGTTCAGAAAGGGAAAAATCTTGTTGACGAGTTACGTAAGAGTAGGGAGAAAGAAGTGCTCTTGTAACACATTGCATAATCTGGAGGGAAGAGAAAAAAAAGTAGATACTCACTTCCTCAAATAAGCGTGCGTTTGTTTTGAAACATGTGCAATTAATAATAAATAAGCTGGAAATAAAATTTCGTTTTCGCACATTTTATTGCCACTCGTTATTCATTTATCAATGTTAACGTTCGATTGTTTTATTTTTCTCCCCTCTTTTTCCCTACCCATTTTACATGACTAATCATTTCATTGATTTAATTTGCGACGCATTAAAAGCAGGGATTTTCAACTTTTTTTTCTTTCTTCTATACATTAGCGGCAACCTTCGTTATGCGCGCGCCACGTCGATTAAATTAATGATCCAATATATTTAATGTTATTTATAAAATCTCGTTCGCGTTAATTTTCTCGTAAGTTTATTGTTTGAATAAGCTAACTGAAATCACTTTTATTTCTTATTAAACCTTTTTTTTTCGAAAGAAAAAGATAAATACTTCACATGGATTAAACAAATACAATACAATAATTATCATATTTTTAAATTTTGTTATGGAAAATACTAACTTTCTATATCAATTAGTAAAATTCAATGAATTTTACTTCTGAGGATTTTTCCCCGCTTTTTTTCATGGCGATTCATCAGTGCTAATAACTTTTGGGAGTTACTGAACAGTTTATTTTATAGGGTATTGTTTTCGAACCATCTTTAGTTTAAAATAATTTTCTTATATTATTAAGTAAATTAGATAAAATTTTCATTAGTTGTGAAAATAACTTTTTTTTTTAAAAAAAGTTATCCTATATTAGGATCAGCATCGATTAGTATCATGTAGTATGAGATAAATTCTTACATTCAAAGTATTTTAAAAGAAAACATTTTTAAAAATCAAAAAGATTGGAACACTTCTAACATGTTAATTTAAAAAAATGATACACAATAATTGATATTCTAAATTATAATAATAAGCGAAAATATATAAAGTGGCATATTTTAAGGAAATATTAGTCAAATATATGTCAGTGGGAATTCTGTTGTTCATTTTCAAAAAGAACAACAAATTTTCAGGGTGGCAATCTTCACATGAGAGATAAGACTAATTCCAAAGCAAATATTTACAAGACCTTATGTGTGTGAATTATTTTTCTTCATGTTAGCTCGAGGATTTTTTTAAATTTCATAAATACATATAATCGTGTATAAGTGTACGGGAAGATTGACTAAATAGATTTGAATACATCTTTTAATGCTTAATAAATTACTACTTAGTTTGGAATGTTTAAAAATAATCTCAAACCAGAGCGATAAATGAAACCTGTCCAAATTAATATTCATAAAAATTACGATTAGTTGCTTTTATACTTAATGGTTGAAAAGTAAATTAAAAAGAAATATAGTCACAATTTCATTCATTGTATTGGTATTAAGGAATTTTAACTATACACAATTTTTTTTTTTTGTCTTCATTGTGACTAATAAAAAACTAATACCCTCTTCCCCCCAAAAGAGTACCTGCCACTCTTTTTAGATAATAAAATGTTTATTTTTAAATGCTCATTTGAAGTATCATACGTTGAATTTTTTAGGGTGTGATCAGTCACTGAGTTACGACTGGTTAATAATGCTATCAAGAAGTTACACATTTCCACCCTTGAAAAAATTAATCAACTTTCTTATAAGGGAGTGCGACATATATTTCGTATTACACACATCACTCTCCTCTTGAATGGCGTACACAGACTAATTTCATGAGAGGACGAAACGAACGAAATAACGAAGACGAAAGCACTATTACGCGTAATCTTTATGCTAAATATTAATAATCTGTTGCTCTATGGGAGGGTTTGAACCTCCCAATTCCATACTGCACCTGTTATAACAATGAAAAAAAATCTTCAAGAATACAAAAACTAATGTTTCGCGATACAAGTTTCTTAATCTCAAATTATTTTAACCGTTTGAAATATCGCTAAAGAATTGTGCGATTGTCGAAGCAACAATTGTTTGCTTCCCTTGTCGGCGCCAGAGCATGCTTACAGAACATGAATGAAAACGGTTGCAGTTCTGAAGTGAAATCGAAGCTTTTTCTTTGCCTCACAAATGCATATAAAATACCTTCTCTCTTTTAAAGATTACATTGTGTAAATAGTCTATCATTCGATAACTATACTTGAAAACTTTGCGGGCTGATAAGAGTTTTATTTAGGTTGAAAAAGAAATTTTCCTTCCAGGTCATTATCAATTTTACCGGATGGTATCCACCGTTACCATTCACGTTTAGGTGTTGGTAGCTCCATCTGTTGATTATAGAATGAACTACATACAGACAAAGACTGACTACGCATTAAATGTTACATAACGCATTAATTATTTAAATATCGAAACTGTTTTACGCTTTGGTTGTTTGAGAATCATATTTTTCAGAATTTAATAGGTACAATATTTTTATCGTTTTGTAAATCAGAGTAATTTCTTAAAATTATTTGATATTAATGCCTTTATATAAATAAAATTTTTAAACAAAAAATATTTCATTATTATCTCTAATTGACTAAGTAAATTAAAGCTAACTGATCTATTAAAAAGGAAGGATGTTTGACAGACAAAAAAGTTACGTTGATAGAAAATAAATTGAAAGATTTACAAAACCATCGATCAAAAAATAAATAAAAATAATGCATCGTTTACGAATTGTAACAAATAACCATAATTTTCCTTAAATTATTTAACTCCAAAATCAGTTATATTCTTAACCTTCGAATATACAATTGAGCAGTATCGAAAATTCATAAAATTTAATGTATTTTAAGCACGAAGCTTTACTACAGGAAGTATTATTTCCTATTTAGTTTCTGCGCATCAGATAATTGGTTGATTATATAAGCGCAAGAACCATGTTTGGTCAAATTGCGCTAATTCACGGCATTTTTAAGGTGGTCAGCAAAAATAAGGAGCACCTTTTCAGACAGAAAAATGTCGCATGAAATTTTTTTTTTTTTTTTTTTGCTACATTGTAATTCATACATCTCTTGGTAATATAGCGTAGTTAAAATTTCAAAATATTCCATAAACAATTATTTTTTCGTTTTGACATGTAAAGTGATAATTCATTTAGCATTACGGTAAAGGAGAAAAAAATGTACCAACTCAAATTAAATTGTATGATAAAATAAATGATTATATAACTATACGATAGCGAATCCAGAATATAACATTAATGTTTCAGTTCTTTTGTATCCGAAAAAATATTTCAAATTTGGGTCCTATTCTTTAACACTGACCGAAGACAGCATAAAAAGGCACACATCTATGATGAAAACAATGTTCCAAGTAATATAAAAGAAATATATACGCAGATTTCTGTGCTAAAAAAGTAACAAAGGATTCTTAATAAATTTTACACAAGTTGAAATCCTAATACTTTTTTAGGAGACAAAAATGGATTAAGAAAACGTACCAAAATGAATCAATTCATTAAAACGGTAGACAGCCTTGCATTATGAAGTTAAATAAAGCAATGTCATGCGAGTTGATCGATTGCTTATAAACACAGCACTTTAGAGCCACACGAAGATTGTTGGAGTTGGATTTTAAGATCATCCACAGGAAAATGACGAGAACTTCTGAGCCGACGTTCCAATCTCTTAACTTCCCCCCCACGCCAACATGAAGAATTTGAGTTTTGAGAATTTTAACGTGCATTCTTACTTAGAAGGCGGCAACACTGGGACGGTTTCTGTTGTCTTTCAGTCGGACTAGGACAACAGAAACAGGAGTTACAAGTTTTATTGTATAACCGTATCAAAATCCTGCCCTTTATAAAAAAAAAGTATACATTAAAAAATTAATAGAAGAACTGTCTTCCCTTAATCTAATAAAAATGCCTCGATTGATAATCAAATTCATCGCACATTTAGAAATTAACTTTTCCAAAAACAGAATCAGGATATGTTTAACCAACACCAATTTGTGTACATATCCTTCGTTCCGGGACCGTATACTAGAGAATCAGTATTACAGAAATACATTCATTTAACACACTATGTTTTTAGCTTCGTTCATCTCTGTATGACTTCACTTTATAAGTAAAGTGCAAGACTGCATTGCTTTCAGATTAGTTGAATTATTTTAATTAATGTACAGCCGAGCTAAAAAAATGTGAGCTGTGTATTACTGAATTATTTATTTTAATTCTAGATCAGATAACACGAAAAAAGATACACTGGGTTCTCTGCATCACACAACGATTTTCCGAAGGCAATTAGATTCCACGCGCAGCCTCTACAATTCACCATAAAAGATTTTAAATCGGATATTGGAAATCGTAACCATAAGAGAGAATATCAAAGAATGTGTGTAATTGAATAGAACAACATTCCGCCTGAGTAATTCCAGATTGTTCAAGATTAGGATCAAAGGAAATTTCCCAAGGGTAAACTGAATACATAAGAGAATATTTTCCTAAAACGACTTTCAAGGAAACTGGACCACATTTATATTATATGATCAAGAAAAAGGACAGGGAGGTAAAGGCACTTTAGCTACATCTTACGGATAAAATATACCAAATACGACTTTTTACGATTCACATCCACCCATTCGGCATTAATCTGATATTTGAAAAGAAACATGCTTAAATAAACTTTTTCGAAAACCACACGCGAATTGCAGTCGCAAAGGGGTTCCTAACCGTGGTTCGTCAAGTTCATTACCGGTTAGTAAAATCTGTTAAGATTAGGGCGTTTCCCGTATTCCTTCTGAGTGATCTTCACCTAACACTAAACTATTTCTAACAACTGGTTCCGGTATTGGGTATAACTGGTTTAGAGTACATAATTTTTTGATATTTACATTCCTTTCAACATTGGCGTGATAGCGATTTCGCGAAACAGCAAGTTAAAAATTCAGGAGTATTTTGGCTAACCAGACAGAATTTTTTTATG
>BMAV01019948.1:36617-78958 GCA_019973955.1 Trichonephila inaurata madagascariensis
GGGGGAAGTTACTTATATATTATATTGAAATATAATCGAAAACTCCAAAATTAACAGTCATCTCATTTAATATTCATATGAAATGTTTTTAGTACAAGAAAAGATTAACAAGGAAATCAAGATTTCCAAAACGCTGTGAAACTAAAACTTCATACTTTACATTTTTTTCAATGTAACAGGACAAAGTTGAAAACCGAGAAAAAAAAAAACTAGGATGCCATATACTACTGCTTCAATAATAAAAATGATAAATAACTTCGGGGTAAAAAAAAATTAAATAAAATAAAAAGAAAGAAAGAAATATATACAGGAAAATTGCAAAATATTTGATATAAGCAGTCTTTCGTAACTGGTGGGAAAAGAAACCAGATAAAAGCCAAATTGAGAGTCACAAAACATGCATTTCAGCCACCTTTTTGAAAAGGGATTTTAAAACAATTTAAAATTTCTGAATTAACAATAACAATAAACGATAACGCTTTACTTAATTCAAGAAGGTCGATGACTTATGATTGTTGCGAAGGAACGATTTACTAACTAAAAATTCAAATAACGATATAAAAATAGATTAGACGTATATAGTGTTATCATATTTCATAGTTATCAAATACTTCAAACTAATAATAATAAAAAGTTTAATTTGCCAAGGAGAAAATATTTATCATGAAACCACTACGACCGATTCGTCGTTTTTGTTTCGATGTTGCAGTATTCGAAATATGGTGTAAATAATCAATTCAAAATAAACTAAACGTTTTAATTAAAACTATGACGTAACAAACAAAAACACATACTTACACGTAAGAACATTGAAAAAAATCTTTTCAAATCTAAATAAACGCAACAGCTTTCTCTATTACGTGTGAAAAACAAACATCTCAAATTCGAATTCTATAACAACAAACTGAATAAAATCCTTACTTAATGATCCTTACAAAAAGGATGCCAACTTCAGCAACAAAACTTATATCAAACGATTAAAAATCAGTAAATAAAATAAACAGTAAGAAAAATTAATTATAAAATTAATTGAATCAAAGCAGACGATAATAGTATGAAAAAGAGAATAATTTCCAACGTTAATAGATATATTAAAAATAATTTCAAATACATTTCATATTTTAATTCATATTAAAATCAAACTCAAAACTGTGTTTCCTTTTTATATATAGCAACTGGCCCTCGAGTCCATACAGAGCCGTAGTAGGCTGTTAAATAGTGCCAGTTATCGCTGTTTCTAATTACTTTTTCCCACAACAATTACAATACCAACTTAAGTGATACATTAGACCCGCAAATATTATCTCTAATACTGAAAAAAATAACAATAATGTAACCAAAATTATATAAAAATTAAACTTAAAATGCATTTTTTAATACACACGTTTGCAACAATTCTCTGTAAAACAAACGAACTGCAGTTAAAAGCAACTGAAAGCTATTTGAGAATAAACAGGAGTTTTATTACGGAAGATGCCGGATATTACATAGGGGAAAAAAATTGTGATCCAAACTAAAAAAAAAAGAATTATGAGTCAGGAAATTATTGGATGGTTGGTTTGAATTAACGTTACTCTAGAGTAGCTATTTAATGTCAGACTGAACAATGAACACTCAATCACAAGCATCTCCCCTTCACCCCAATCCACTATAATCTATATATTTATGATTTTCCGCAGTTCCCACACTGATATATTTTTTTTAACAAATGGTACAGCAGAACTGGCGTAAGCAAACACTTCACAATATATAAAACGTAAATTGCGATATTACTCGAGTAAACCAAAATAGAAATTTTAATATTTAGAAAAAGACAACCCCTCCACGATAATTAAAACGTTTTAACAATAGAGCTTTCAGAAGCTCAGTGGGGTCGGATATTTAGATGTTATCCACTGACGTAGCTAGTTCTGAATGGGTCCTTATCAAAATACCTTGAGGGCCCTCTTTTGAAGCCCCTTAACATTTTATGATTTTTTGCTTATGTATTTTGGGACCCAGTATCATTGATACAGCCGATATGGTGGTAGCTACGCCCCCCCCCTGGTGTTATCTTAAAATATCAACCACCTTCAGGAAGCGCATTAATGTTGGCCGAAAAATTCCATTCATGGTTATCTTGAACCAACCGGAACTCTTACCTCGCTCTTCCAAATAAGATACTCATTGATGTATAAATCCTCAGGTCTATATTACAAGCTATCTATTAGGGATAACATAGCAAAAACACACAAAAAATACATACATTGTAAAAGAAGTTACGAAATGTATGACACATTCTCTGACTCATCAAGAATTTCGTAATTCTTAACGATATACAAATATCTGCAATCACGAACTAAGATTTCAGTCTCGGGATAAACACAAAGACTCAATAAATATTAATAAGTCTTACAAAAAATATTACAATAATTTTATTTTGCTTGTTTTATTTCAACAAAATTGCTAGCTACCATTTGAATTACGTTTAAATTATTTTCGATGGAAAACATCGTGTCGGGTTGTATAGCCTTTTTATTTTGCGATATTGTGCCGAAATATTTCATTTATTTTACAATAATTTTAAGCTATACATTCAGTGCACTTAATTTCAGAATTATTTTTTTCAAAATTCAGTTTTAGCGTTTTGGAATATATTACAACAAATATCAGTATATTTTATTTGTAAGCAAGATGTATATGCATAGGACTTCAGTAGCCCCAATTGACTGTCCTTATGATATTATTGCCTACAATAGAAATATATAACTGAATCTATCAGGAAATTCCTCAATAATTGGACTTCAAGAACTCCTTGGTGGCCGCGATAGTCTAGTGATTATGGTTACGAACTCGTGGCCACTTGCGGGTTCGAGTTCTAGTGGCACTGAAGACCTGGCACATAGAAGAACTGATGTACATCCTCACAAAAACACCAGCTGAGGTGTCATCCTCGTCACACTGAAGAACTCCTTGATTAAAGCTTAGTTAACATTTGTTAATGACATGCACGCCTTTCCATATAAAACTGTCGTTAGTTACTTCTACTTAAAATCTCTTAATTTTTTTTACGTAGTTCTAGGATCAATTCTCAATAAGACCTTCGTTCAAACAAATAACTCTTAAATAAATTACTTGAATTAATTAAATAAAAATCTCATACTCTGTCTAATACGTGCTTATGCAAAATTCAAAACGGTAAATTTTCATTCTCCTTCACGGCGATTAACACAAAGTAGAAGTTTGTCCAAGTCGGTACTTGAAGAACATTCAATTGCTGCTAGAATAACCCGAGAGGTTATTGGCAACGAATTTCATAATTTTGCATTGCTGTCAGTGACGAGGATGATACTTAGAATTGTTGGCTCAGTTCCATTTTGAGTTTAGCAAGTTTCCTTTATTCTACATGACAGATGAAGCTATTGGATGAAAAAGGAGAGATTTCAGCTATTTATTCTGTTCGAAAATCGTCGGTCACAAAATCCCCAACTGTAAGGCTTTCTTCGCTTAAAATGGCCGCGGACTCTTGGACTACGTGTCATAAATTCCAGCCACAGTGACCCTGAAGATCCGCCGTGTATAGGAGCCGATGCATGTTAAACCTATCGCGCCTCAAAAGTCATCCCGTAGGCGTGGTGTGGATGTTCGGAGAGTAGTCCTTGTCCTTTGATCATGCAACATTTACTCATTCTTCGTGTAAAGCTTAACTGCTTATTAACGTAGCTCAATGAAGCAACACGAGAGATTTAGGTGGCAGACCTAGTAATTTTTATAAGCGGTGAAGTGACGAGGATGACATCTGAGCTGTTTTTCTACAAAACTGACTTTTTTATTAACGTCACTGAAGTTAAACGAGGGTTATTGATGAGGGACCCAGTAATTTTCCCACTCTGCAAACTTAAGACCTGGCAAATATAACGTGCATAACATCCTCTACACGACAGGTATTCAATGAAACCCTATGGTAGACTGAAACAACGCTGGCAGCGCGCTTACCATTATGAACTATCTCACCGAATCACAAAATAAAACTAAATAGAACCCAAATCTAAACGCTCTTTCAAATTGTAAATTGTTCCAACACTTAGACTTCATTTTCCTATAGAAAGCTGCATATTTTATTTTTCTGAAGGAAAAATATATTCCATATATTTCGTCTTCCGTAGTGCTAAATCGGTTTTTTATACGTTGAAGAAAATTTATGGAATGTTCTTAAAGATATACTTTAATAAACGGATATGCGGTAAAAGTCACGAATTTATAAGAAAATTGGGTCATATTTCTGTCTGAAAAAAGATTTTGGAATTAGTTCATGGTCTTTGATACAAGTTGAATAGTCTTAACCACGCAAATTGTTGGAGATTAGGAGTTTTAGATGCATCTTATGGAACACAAAAAACATTAAAAAATAAAATTGGATTTTCTTTTTTTAAAAAAAAGAAAATTGAGAGATTGAAATGGAATTAATTGCACATTTCATCAAATGATACAGATCTGTAACTGCATCAGAAATCAACACAATTCCCTATTAAAACAAAAAAAAAGACGAAAGAGAACACAACAAAAGAAAAATTCCTCACATAACTCGAATACCATCAATGGGAGAGGTTTCTAGTGCAACCAAGCAAACAATCAATAGCCTTGATGTAATCGCGAACGGTTGCAGTGAGTAAAATGAATTATTCAAGATTCCAGTTGCCAACCATGACTCCGGTAGACGGGGAAAACCGCAACTTCAACTTTCACTCTTAACAAGTCGAACTGCAATGTGCGCGCTTTACTAGTATTACCTAGAAAGGGGCATGTGACACCCAAGATGCAGAGGAGAGGGTGAAGTTTATTTTGGTTCCGATACCGGCGACTAGGATGGAAGATCTGTTTATAGCTAAGGTTAAGCATCTGAATGAAAGTAGAGGTTGTTTGCTGTTTGGATACGTGTGAACTAAACAACAGAGGAGATAAATTGTACCGATTGTTACTTTTGACTTAGATTGAGTATAAACATGCCTGAAAGAGTCAACAAGATGGTATAAGAATGGAATAATTAAGGAAGGAGAGGAAATTTATTGTTATCGGATTACATGCTGTACGTAATCGTGGATTATAATTAAAAATCAATGTGAAATAATTGTTTAAGTAAATTAATTTTTGTATAAGTTAAGTTTAATAAAATATTACATTGATATTTCCCCAAGTTTGTGGTTAAAAAATATCCCCCATGTGTAAAATCTTTTGAATGGATCACAATTTTCCCAAAGCTTTTTTTTTTTTGAAAGGGAAAAATAAACACTAACTTTCAAAAATTGAATTAAAGGAGTTCTCTGTAGTATTATTAATTTTCTTATGTCACACATTTTTATCATAAAGATACGAAATAAGCAGTATAAATACTCTAAAAGGAAACTTTCTGGAGTTTTAAAATAAATATAATTGAAAGACCCCAGTAAAAGTTTAATGCAGTTGACCAAATTAAACTAAGTTCAGATAATTAAGTTCAGAACTGGAAAACAATTCACACATATATTCTACTTAATGACATTGGACTTAACATAATAATGGTCAAAAAGTCTAATCTCTTATACATATTCTAATTTTAAAACATGAGACAAAATAATCATACACTCTCTAGTTATTTTATAAAGGCTCTATTTACTGGTCTTCCGAAATACACAAAATTGTGGAAATCAAATTTTGCACAAATTAGAATTCAGAAATTTTTATTCAATGTAATATTAGTTCCTATAAGTTTAAAGCATTTTTAAATATTCATTGATTCTGTGTCCCATACGTAACTACTAAATGCTTTCAACATTTTATTTTATTTTGCATTTGATTCTAGTATCAGATATAATGTATTTATTAACCTTTAAAAACTTTAGATTCTATTGCATTTTGAATATCTCCATATATATTGAGTGTCTAATTGGTATAATTTCATGCATGCGAAGTAATTTTGGTTAACTTAAAAACTAACAGAAGTTTTTACGAATTATATGTGTATAAATTCTCTTGCATTCCTAAATCCTAGAATTGTGGGTAACAAACCAAAATTAAGTACTGAAATCAAAATCTTGTTCATGAAAATAAATCATTGCACAAAAACCTGCAAACATTAAAAAAAAAAATTATTCGCAAATATTCTTAAATTGAAAGCATTTCTAAGAAATATCTCTGCATCCTGAAAGCTAGACATCGCGAATGTAAAAGAAAAAAAAAGTAAAGCATAAAAAGAGGAGAAAAAAAAAATCACTCAAAGCCAATACTAAAAATTAAACCTAATGATTTAATCAGCACAAGCCTGAGAAATTTCAAACTTTATGAAAAGCGCACGAACATTTTAAAACTGTGAACAATCGGCGGGGCGGGACAACTACATAGGCTTATCTAAATCTAAAGTAGTGTTAAAATGGTCCATTTTTCCATTGAGAAGTCAGTGATATGAAATGCTAATAGCCAGCTTAAACCTGGAAAAGCGAAATGCGCATACACATTCCTAGAAACTGCGAACAAAGAAACAAAGTACGCGTATCAAAACCCGAACTACTTTTAAAATCGAAACCCTTCCCTCCGAAAGCGAAGTCGGGAGAACAAGACTGGTGTGAGTGAACTTATCCCCGAATATATCGGTCAATATCTCTCTCAGACCAGATTTCCTCCTTCAACCCACAAAACTTGAAGTTCAAGAGCAAACTATGCAGAAAAGCAGAAGCAGACATCCAGTGCCCCCTAGCGAAATGCCAGACATTCAACCCGCTGCTGTTACGTCACTAATCAATCCACAAGACGCGACTCGCGTTTCATCCACAGCCAAGTCTGCAGTTCCGTCTGTGTGTGTGGCGGGATTGCTATTGTTAAAAAGTTTTCTCGAATTTTTTTTTTCTCCTCTTACTCCGAGCAGGTGAACGATCGAACCCCCGTCTGGAAAAACTGCATTTATAAAGGAATTTGCCCGGGAATAAAAAAAAAAAGGGACGCGAATAAGTAGGGGGAAAAAAAGTAGAATAGAATACGGGAAGCAAGCCAGTTGATGTGAATTCAAATCTGTTTGGAAAGGGTTCAGTTTGGTAATAATAAAAAAACCCTAAAAAAGGGTAAAACGAAACTACTTAGAAGTGGGCTATACTAATTTTTTTTATATATATATTATTTATTTCTTTTTTCAACGTCAATCGAATGTTGGATAGAATGCAAAAAAGGAGAAGTCAAAAAAATCGTCGGGTAATTAACCTTGGCAAAATGCCAACTTAGCAGAAATAATGTTCCACACCTAAGCGCAGTTGTCAGGAGTTATTTTCCCGCGCAAATGATTCAGCAATTAAAGCGGTTCAACTTCCCGTCTTTAGGAAGAGACAGTACCATTCCAGATACTAAAAAGACAGCTGGGAGATTTCAAAAACTGGTTTTCTGCTCGGAGGAATTAAAAGAGTTAAGTTGCGTTTCGTTGTGTAACCTTCCAAGCGAAGAAAAGAGATGCCGCGAATTGCGGGTTCGAAAAAAAAAAAAAGATGCAGCAGATTGATACAAAGAGATATTGCATTCTTGACGACCGCAAATGACTGCAACGCATGACTTAACAATAATTTGCATGCTTAAATTGCTGGCGCCACATGTCTTCCTATATATTTGAGACAACTTTTGATTTCCTTTTTAAAATTTTTAAAGGGGGAAAGCAAGAAAATAAATTAATGATATGTGCTGTGTGAAATGTATTCTCTTTCACTATGGTTTTTATTTACATTAATTTTAAATATCATTCAGTATCTGGTAAGTTGTAATTGTATGAATTTTTTTAAAAAAATAAACTGTGAGTGATTATATTTTCTGATTAAATTTTATTCTGAAACCAGTTGAATATTTTAAAATTATTCTACAAATAAAAATTCCATTTCAATATTATATACTTGAGTAAATACAGCAAATAGAAGCAATCATTTAGATTCAAATACAAGAATTTAAGTGTATTAAAAATTATCAATACAAATAAACAGTGTTTCATTTGGAATACCAAATCAGAAGAGTTGTGATTAGACAGCTAATAATTTCTAGTTTTCACTACTCAAAAAGTATAAATGGCATAAAAATTCTAAATAAATATAAAATTCTCTAGTTATTTAGTAGCTATTAATTCTTTAAAATTCATGAATAGCAACTTAAGGCCATTTTTTTATTCCCACAAACTGATTAGAACATAAAAACTCCACTGCTGCCATTAGCAATTTTCTATTATACATCAAAAGCAATGATGATAATCAGGTAGAGGATCAACACCCGACAAATGGAATGGATTCATTTCTTCTCAAATACAATATGTTTAAAGAAAGCGGGGAAAATGATTCACAACAGAATTAAATTCTCAACTTAAAAATTTCAAATCTATTTAATAAAATATCAATTTAGCATTATAAGTTAAAGAAACATATTTCAACATGTAACAGATTGACTGAATCATGCATTGCAAAACAAAATATACTTTTTACACCACAAATTAAGTAAAAATATATAAATTTGAAGCACTTTTCTGTCAAAAAAAAAAAAAAAAAAGGAATCAAACTTATGCCCAACTCTTGTTCTGTGTTCACAATGGCATTCAATTTTTTTGTGTGCATGCAACATTATTTGTTTTCATCGACCTGAGATTTACACTTTTATTTATTAGCAAAACTGAATGAATTGTGATGTACACACATATATTAAGGGAGAAAAGGGGATCAAATGAAGAACTGTTTTAATGACTATAATCCCACACATTCTGCCAGAAAGAAAACATGAACAGAGCATGAACAAAAACATGAACAGAGTAAATCAAAATTAAGATGTTCACTGATTTATCAGATAAATCTCATTATTTGTGTGTGTATTCAGGGATTCTTAAACTGATGGTATATATCCCTAAAAGCTCAAATTGTAAAGTACACAATTTTGATAAGAAAGGACACAATATATTTACAACAATAATCTGCTCACTACAATATAATTTCTAATAAGAAAATGTTTTGTAATTATTCGATCTAACAAGAGGAAAAAAATTAGAGAGGCGCCCCCCCCCTGCAAAAGGAATTTTTGCAAAAGAATGAATGCTGTAGTTGAAATTCAAAATTGTTATAATGTTGCAAAACTACAGTTTAATTATAGAGACTAAAAATATAGGTTCTGTACCATAAACTGCATCTTTTTTTAAATTAAAATAATTACACTCAAAATATTTATAAGGAATAATTATTTAAAGTTTTTAAACCCAGCATTCAAGTTATATAATGTAATACTTGTACATAAGAAGAGAGACTTGTGAACTTATAATTTACATTTAATTATAGATGCGTAATGTTTCATTACTGATTTGAAAAACCACAATTAGAAATTAGTAATTTCACATACTTAATACCAAAATAAAATTTTAAAAAATTACGCTTTATATATTGCATATATTGAAATGAATCAAATCAAGTTTATAAATTAACTGTGAGCACTTCCACAAGTTCTTCATAAACTAATAAATGTAGAAAAATCCAAAGTTAGATCTAGATTCTTACATTTTGTATTAGACAACATATGCATATCCTGATAGCGTGCATTTGAAAAAAATATTGAATACTCAAAAATAAGTGTAACAAATAACTTTGGATTTTGTTTATTAAATTTACGCAAAGAAAACATTAGAAAACAAAAATACCAGAAACTTTATTTAATTGAATTTTATTATATCAATAAATATTTTTATAAAGTGTGAATGGAAAAAATATTTAATTAAAAAGTTTAAATATGAGGTTCTGAAATTTTTTTAAAAGAATGACATATATAATACTATCGAAACAAAAATATATTCAAATAATACATGAGACATTTTAAAATCTTACTATTGAAAATGGAAGTGATCATCTGACAACAAAGGCAGTGAACTATTATTATCTCACAAATTATTTTAGTTGAAAGTATTAGAATCTTTAAAATTAGAAAAGAATAATTAACCTTTACAGGACATTCCTACGAAAAGAAATAGTCTTCTTAAAAACAGACTTGGTTCAAAAATCTACCAGTCTCTTCCTCTTAACTGCTTTCTGAATACCACATGGCCTGTCAAAAACCCATATGCACATGAATTCTTAGACCAAACCCTTAGAAAGGGAACAGCATGTTAACTTGTTGCCCTCGCATAATGACTTAAGATAATATCAATTATTGACAATAAATAAATAAATGAAGGCGCTTATCCTGAGGAGTAATTTATCCTCAAAATTACATGTCTCCTAAAGGTTAAAACTATTTCAGACATCTTTAAAATTAGTGAAAAAGCTCAGCAAATTCAATATACATACAAATTGCGACAATTTATTGAACTTTTATTCAGTTTTAATCTAAAACAGTTAAAAAACTATGTCCCAATAAAAATTCTTCAGTACATAGCACAAACACTAATTTTTAATTTACATATAATAAAGATGATAGAAGGAAAAACTTTTAATGTTATAGATGCTTTAATATTGAACAATGAGTACATAGCCATGATATAAAACCCATTTTATTGAATTAGATTCAAATTATATAGTACAAAACGTTTTTATTGTATCCTTTATTAGAAATCTGGTGTGCCCCAATAAGGAACCTGGAATTAAAAAAAAAAAAAGAGGAATAAATAAAATTACTTTTCTAGTAATAATAAGATAGGGAAAGAGGATGAAAGAAGGGAATTTAAAAGTACAATTGGACCTCCATTTTGTAAACTTTTTCCTGTAACCAAGAATATAAAGTACATTGAAAGATAAGTCTCTATAATGAATTTTCCACACAACAAACTTTCCTTGGGATGCTGTGACTTCATTAAATAAAGGTCCAACTGTACAAGCCAATTACTTTGAATTTAAATTATACTTCACATTTTTAACACTGAAGTGGAATAGGACAATACATTAAATTAATTTAACAAAGAAAAAATAAAGGTTTCTACATTATAAATTTTAAAGAATTAGTTAAAAATTTAATTGAGGCAGATTAATAACAAAATGTCTCAAATCCACAACTTATGGAGGGGGGGGGGATTTTATGACATAACCAAAATACAGTAAATGTTTAATGATACGGATCATCCTAAGTAATTTAGCAGGTCTGAAAAAGAAAGATCAAGATTTGCAGACATCCTCTACATATGTCATTTCTTATAGTTTTATTACTAGATAAATGAAGTGTTGTGTTTTGTATTACATGACTTTTTTTTAAACCTCTGAGAGCCCACTTCTCAAAAAAAAGAAGAAGAAAAAAAAAAGACTTTATAAATAAAGATAGCACCATAACCATTTGCAAAGCAAATAGAAGAAAAAAATTTTTTCCCCACAACAAAAATAAGCTGAACAGAAAGGAACATGACTGGATTATGAGATATTTCATCACTTATGGATATCATAATATGTCACAGTATTACAAATAAACAAATTTCACCAATTATTTAGATGTAAATTTTCTGCTGTAACATTCATAATGTTCAACTAATTCAAAATAAAGACTTCAAACAAAAATTTAGAATAAAATGTAAATATATTTTAGCACAACAGACAAATAGCTATAGTTGGAATCGATTTTCTATTTGCTATGCAAGAGCAAGATGTATTACATTAGCAATCCTTCACATTCCCCTCCTTCCCAATATTAATAGTAATGTTTATGATAGGAAAACTTTACTCAAATAATTAAATAAATTACACAAACAAGTTTAAAATCCTAAACAGAATTATACTTTGATATTCACAGTTTTAAAATACTGCCACAAATAAGTGTAAACATTGTTTTCCTTAAAACTATTTTAATATATACTCTGGTTCATATTACACACTCAAAAAGAAAAGAGGGTAACTGGAAATGTTTAATGAATTGCCTCTTGTAGTTACTTTACATTAATTCTAAATGTACACATTTAATTATAAGATTAATCTATTTTTATTATTTTTTAAAATATCCCTAAAATAAATCCCTAAAGGTTAGTGATAGTATTACTGTAATACAATTAAAATTAAGAAGTTTTCACTTACCCTTTCAGGATGGTTGGCTGAAGCTTTCTTCTCAACATTTGTGGTTAATAGTTGTGCTCTGAGAGACAGAACTTTAGTTTTTTCAATGAGCTGTTGATACGGTGACAATTTTTTTGTTCCCATCACAACATGGCCCTTTAAAAAAAGAAGAAACAGCATTACACTAACTATTAAATGAAGAAATGCATTTGTAAATCGATATTCAACTCAGAAATTTTACTTACTAACTGAGAATCAATTTTAGCATCTAAGCGAGCATTACGAATCAAATTTACAATCCATTTTTCTGCAACTTCAGGAGTCATGTTTAATTTCTCAGCTAACATTCTGGATAAGAAAAAATACATCATACATGTATTTCATTTATATATACATACACACACACTAAACTGCCATAAAACTAAAAATACACAAATCAATATACCATATTTATTCAAATCTAAGCCAACTTTTTTTTCAATGCTAATGCTATTGAAAATTGGATACGACTTGGAATCAAAGGCAGAAAAATTCATTGGATGAGGAAAATTGAGCAAATATTGACAATTAGAGCATTTACTTATTGTTATACGTCATATATTTAAAAGTCTTAACTCTGGCAAAATATTAATACCACTTCTTACAAGTTCACAAAAAAAAAAAGTTTATAAACATAGAATTTTGATAAAACACTATTTTTAATTTTTTCACAAAAATGTGTTGATAATATGGGGGGTGGTTTGGATTCAATTAAATATGGTATATATAATTTTGTAATACACAGAAATGTATAATAAAATCATTTCTCTAAAGAATGGTTCACTTTTTGATTTTAACATAATTGCAAGTGAAGCAGTATTCAACACACCTTGCTTATATAATTAAAAATAATATTCATAATAACAAAAAGATAAAAAAAACCCCAGTTAACTTTATAATAGTATAAAGATGATTAAGTAATGAAGATGAAAAATGAGGGGATAAAATCTGAACAGCCAAACATTACATTTGTAAAATACCTTACTTTCAGTATATGTTTTATACATTCATATAATTTCAACTTAGTATTTAAGAACATTTCTCTCTACTTTAACATGTCTTTTAATATTTTTAAAGAATATAAACAAATTCAAATGCAACTTTTCAGGCACACAAATTAGTCATTACACTACAAAAGAAAATAAAAAAACTAAAAGGAAAAAATATACATTTAAATGCATATAACAAGCAAACAATATATATATATAAATAAATAAAACATTATATAAAAACATTCCTAAGTTATTAATCAAATAGAAAATTTTGTGCCATCAATATTTTGTAATATTAATATATCTATCTTAACAGACATTTGAAATTAGTTTTATGAAAAAGCAAGTGTAAAAAACTTTTTCTTTTAATACCACCCTCCATTAGTAAATATCAATTCACAGCAAAAGTTTATTATAAGCTAATTTTATAAATGAGTTATTAAACACTAGTTAAAAATTAGCATAAATAACAATCCATTGAATGAAAGCATAACTTGACAGCTATTTCTAAGCATTTGCTATAGCAGTCATATTTAAGCAACAGGATATTTATTATAAGATTCATATGAAAATACACATAAAATATTTTTGAATCCTTACTCAATTGATAAGCACTGATGAATACAACAAAAAGTCTCAAAAATCACTAAACGGGCATTTTCTATGAAGGAATCCAAACATGAAACGAGGAAAAAGTCATTTGCTAATACTTGTTCACATTCTCTGAGTTTTTTCTGGGCTCCATCAAAATCAAAGTTCACATATAAGCATTCTACAAATTCTGTTATAGGATCTCGATACTGATACGATTCCTAAAAATAACAAAATTAACTGTAAGCAAATGATCTGCACCATTTAAAAATTGTATCAACATTTACAATAAAAATGATCTTACAAATAACCAAGAAATGTGTAAACAAAACAGAATTAGAAGGCAGCTAAATAATTTTAGAACACTTCTTATGAAGATGCAAAACTTGTAATATATATCCAATAACATTAAAAAAATCAGAAAGTAATATAAGCTAATTTTAATTCAGAAGCATTTAAATCATTGTTTATTTTTTTAAAAATATATCAATAAGATTTTCATGTGATTCAATTAATAAAATACATTAATTAAATTATTCTTCATTATATGTAGCTGGAAAACAATTCAGTAATTATTTGAGTGACTTAAGTTTTCAATATTTTCCTCTTTTGGAGAATGTGGTTAAAACACGCATAGAATATTAGCTTAAAAAGGAAAACACCAGAATTCTTTACATTTCACAAAGGGTTCAAAAAGCAGCTATTTTATTCACCAGTTCATCAGAAAAGTATTATTGCATTTAGAGTACATTTAACTTGTGATATTATCTACCTATTTGCTAAGATGCAGCCTTTTATTAACATACAAAAACCTAGTTTCAGATTGTTTTCACAGGGAAATTTGATATTGAATATGGTGTAAAATTTTTAATATTTACGTAATTCACAATTTTTATGTGTAATATGTTAAAGGTATTATTTTAGAAATATATATAAATCTTTTATAGCTAATTTTGTATGAATTTCCATCTTATTTCACTTCCAGAAGTTACAACTATATAACTTCTCACATTCAGGATAAATATTGTTTTCGTCACACTTCATTTGGAAGATAGATAAGGGGGGGGGGGGAATTAAAACAAAAATCTTTTGTTAAGAAATATATTTTACCAAGTTTTTATTTTAAAATAATCGACAATTCCATGATAAAATACAGTATCTATATTAGAATTTTAAACCCTAATGATGAACATGGAGTAAAACATAATTTCTGAAAGTCTTAAAATAATGTAATTATGAGCAATGATAAACAATATATAAAATATAATACAACCAACCTGTTGAATAACCTTTACTAATTCCTTCATGACAGAAGGCCTCTGTTTGTTCGTAATCACTGCAGTAGTTAAGTACCTCAAAATATGAGGACAAATAGTTTGAATAGCATTTAAATACCTAAAATATATAGTATTTTTTAGAAAACTATATTAATGACAAAAACTGTACAATATACAAAAATGTATACTAATAAATTTTAATCCTTCTATAATGTAATAGTTCACAAAACAAGAGCTAATAATAAAAATTTGCAAGGAAACCAATTTTCATACATTTTACTATTACTTAATTCATTATCCTCACTGAGCCATGAAGTATGAAAATATAAGATAAGACAGTGATTAAAATTTTAGTTACAAAACATGATTTTGACAGACTTTGGTCAAGAGATGAGGACACACTTGAGCTTAACTGAAACAATGTAGGACAAGAGTTTGATGCAATGCAAAACTTGATGCTTGGAAAATGCAGTAAAAAAGAAATATGAAAATCCTACAATTCAACACATTTCCTTACAAGAAAATATCCTGTTTTTAGTTGTTAAGTAAAGCAGTATCACAACCATAAAGTAAGGACAACATATTTGTATAAAATATACAAACAGTTTGCATACAAATTATATTCAAATGAGAACTCTACACCAGGAATCGGCAACCTTTTATCTCATGCAGGGGTGTCCAACACATGGCCTGCCGACTCTTTCTAAAAAATTTATTTGAGGGGAAATTATATATATACATATAATATCCACAATGTATTTACCTGTTACCTGTTCTTGTTTTAAAATAAATCCTTTTTGATAATAGAAATGTCCTTTAGATTAAAATAGATTTATATTTTACCAAACAGTTACATTTGATTTTTCTATAATAAATTACTTTTTTAATAAATTCCGAATTCCATTATGCATATCCTTTACTATGGATGGTACATGAGATTCTCTGCGTGTATACTTAATTGTTCGCGAGAATGACAGCACTATAAAATTTCAAAAATGAGTAATGAAAGATCAATTCAAAAGGAACACCGTAACTCATGGTTCACTTTGCTTACGATTTTAATAATCATGGACATCAACTAAGTATATTAAAAATGTCAGGTCATATATAATCAAATAAAACCATAAATAAAACTTGATTTCCCATGATTACCATAAAATCCAGCACATAACACACACTTTTAATACAAAAAATATGATCAAAATTTAAGGGTGCATGTTATGTGTCGAGCGTAAAAACAATAGCTTTAAAAATAACAAAAGAGATGAGCATAAAGGGAAAAAAAATTCTTTTTAACTTCTACACATATTGAAATATTATTTATTTAAAAGATATGACATGCCTTATGTAATAAAAGGGTTTTTGTTTTAGAAGTACACTATTTTTTCAAAACATAAATACATTGTATACTAACATTTCAAATTTCTTCGTGAAAAAGGGGGTGCATGTTATACCGTGATTATACTTAAAAATTAAAATATGCAGCTTGAAAGTATAGGTGCGCATTATACAGTATTTACAATCTTTCATAAGTAACATATTTAAACAAATGCACATAAGAAAAAAGAATTCCAAATATTACATAAAAGTAAACTAAGACAGAGTGAATTTTCAATTTCATCATAACCTAAACTGGTTAACATATTTAAAGGAATTATAGAAATGAAAACATACTGCTGGCTAAACAGGAACGTTTCTATGATAAGATCTTGGCCCTTAGGATGATTAAAAAAGACAAAGAGACTCCAATGAATCAACCATGTTCTTTGTTGCAATGTAATCAACTGTGATCCAAAAGGCTAAAAATAAATATCAAGATAATTTAGATCAAGAAATGGTTTAATTCTTGAAAATTTTGTAACACCACAACAGAATGAAAATCTGTCAAAATGTATTACTTACAACATTATCATTCAATTCTTTTGTCTATGATATTAACAAAGGAAAAAAACAATATTAGGTTAAAGTTGAATTTAAAAGAAAAGAAAATTATTACATGTTACAAATTGACATACTATTGCAAATTTTCGAACAAGAAAAAATCGAGCTTACATTGCTATCAATGAATTCCTTTAACCGGTTGAAATCATCTAAGGCAGTATCCCAACTTTGCATTAAGATTTCAGCAGCTAGTTTTCCCCACATACCATTCAAGTAATTTTTATCTGTTGGTGGGACCTGTGAAAAAAAATTAATCAAATAACAAGAATTAAATATAAATTTTTCTAGAAAACTTACAAAATAATTTATTATAAGAGAAACAAACTGAACCACTATTTTAGAGAGCACTCAACTATTTCAAAATAACTTTTTAATATTTAAAATATTCCATTTAATTATTTTTTTTTTTTGCAATGCTGAATTTAGAACTAGAATCTAAGAGCACAATTGAAAAATAAATAAATAATAATAATAATTATCACAATATTTTTTTAAGTACATAGATGTCTATAAAACATTGATAACAATGTTGCAGATTATCATCATGAAGAGCAACAAATGATAAAATACAAAAATTAGAACTATGTATAAAACAATGCCACTTAAATATGAGTACAATAGCCAAATTTTGAAAATAGTGTAATAAATGAGACACCATGTCAAATTTCATAAAACAGCACATGGTGTTTGAATATTTTTAAAATATAAGCTTCTCAAAAATATTTTGATAAGAAAAAATTTCACAGAAAGCTTTTTCTTGACCTTTTTTTATAAAAATTTATAAATATATAAAACTTAACTGGATTCATGTGTTTTACAGTTTTCTCAAAATCCCTACACAGAAAGCTAAGAACTCATGCTAAAGATGTTTTCATAAAAAAATACAATGAAACTATTCCTATTTGACATATACATATCACACATATAACAACAAAATTTAAAGAGACAGCATAAAATCATTAACAGAATGACATCAATGTCACTGTGTTGAAATATCTTTTTAAAAAATTGAATGAGAAAAATACACAAAAATAGATGAATTTTTCATGGTAAGGATATCTTTAAAAAAAATATAACAAACAAATAGAAACTAATAATAATAATAATAAAAAGTAAATTTAAATTGCTCATAAAAATCAACAATAAAGTGTAAAAATGAAGAAAATGTCTAGAAATTTTTGTAACTATAAAAGAATATGCCGTATTTACTCAAATCTATCATGACCCCAAATTCTCGACATGTTTTTGTGGAAAATGAAAAATAGAGCAATTACAGGTTCTAAACTATTTTCACTAATTGCCTCATCCAACACATTTTTTTAAATTCGATTTTAAGCCGCAACCAATTTTCAGTGCCTTTAATACTGGGAAAAAGGTGCAGCTTAGATTTGAGTAAACATGGAACATATGTAGAGTTTTTCACACCCATTTTTTGCAATAATAATCCACATACTGCCTTACACCCTGTCATGTTTTTAATTTCAGTACAAAGATATATTAAAGAGCTGAAAGGTTAAAAAAACTCTCCAATACACATTTACAAGGCTTTATTTTACAGCGTGAATAACAACGTTGAAAAAAACAATTCTCCTTTTTCCATGATTGAAATTGGAAGTTCTGATAACAAGAATAATTGTACCTTTCTATTTATGTCACAGCCTTTTTTTTGTGTTTCGCATCAAAGGTATTCTGAAATCTGTAAAATATCCAATTTTTTAGGTAGTTGACATACTATTAAACACTCTTGATTAAAAGATACAACAATTTCACTTTGCATCAAAAGCCTTTAAGTGTCAATAGCTTTGTGTGCGGTGAATCTCTTCTAGGGAATGGCAAATATAATACTTCTTTTGCCGCATACATGTTTTTTCTACAGTTTTCAAAAGAACATGTTAAATTTTGAAAAAGATAGATAATTAGTCAATGACATTCATACATGTTATGAGAAAATATAATTATTTTACACAAAACTCTTATTAATAAGAACTTAAAATTAAATACTAACATAAATGAACAGGCTACAAATGGTAAATAATAAATACAATTATTTTAACAATAAGAATTTTTTTTCATTGACTCAGAATGACAAATAAACCTCTTATCAGTATTTCAATAGTGAAAGTTGAATTTGTAATTCATTTACATATTTCATTAAATTATAAAAATTTAGTGTTAAAAATAGAATTAATTCCTTGTAACACATTTATTTTATCATGATTAGAAAAGTATTTTACACAAAACTATTTACTATGTATAATATCAATATAAAAAATCATGAAGGTGCAATTTAGTGAATATTTTTATTATTCAGAAATTAAGATATAAATTTGATTGCATAAAGTATCTGTTTTGATGCTTTTTGAATTTTAAGAATAATCTTTAAAATTATATTCTGAATTCCATTACGAAAAATACTGATAAAATACATATATATATATTTTATTTAACTCACATTCTTTTCTTTAATTAAGATGACAAAAATTTTCCGGGCATCAAATAGTTGCTCTGATTCAAAAAAAGAAACAATTCAGAACACAATATGATTTTTATTTCCTTTCAAGAACAAGGTAGATATAGAAATCTAAAGTTATAATAATATAATTCTACCAGCCTGTAAAAAAGTTAAAAGATTTACAAAGGCAGTTTCTTTCAAATCAAAATTTGTTTCAAGTATATTGGTTCCAAGACAAAAAAAAAAAAAAAATTGCATAAACTGATTTTATTTTAGAAAGGCAGTTTCAAAATAAAACAAAATAAAGAACTCCTTTCACCCAAAAAATTTAAGATTTCTTTGAGTTCATTCATTTTCTAACAAATTCCTTGCTTTTAAAATTTCATATGAATTATAGCCAACCCAATTAAACGATAGTAATTCAATGTGCGTCATTTATTTTATTATTGAAGTACTTTCAGCCAATATTCGAGTTTGAATACAGTTTTGAAATTCTGGAAACTGAAATACACATATGAGTAAATGTGTCCCATTATTTGTTTGAATAATCATAAATCAACAAAACTATTCAATTTTAATAAGTGCCTATAAAGACACAAATATAATAAGAATTATCCTAAAATCTGTGAGATTGGAAAAGTCCTCCCCCTACAAATTATTAAAATAAAATTGATTATTTGAATGACATCTAACAATATTATTATAGTTATATTACTATTACAGAAAAAATTTATAAAAACTTTAATTTTCCTAAAAACAAAGTGAATCTTTTTTATTACGTTTTTGGCTAATAAACCTGCAATCACCACATACACATTCAGGCATGTTGAGGAGAGGGTTGAGTTGTATGCTACCTTCCAGGCAAACAATAACTGCAGCAATTAAGTTTTACCTGATATGATTATCACATAATTAATTACCCAGCATTTAATGAAAAATCCTGGATTGTTTTAATTTACTAGATTGGCAACAATGTCTACTAATTAAGTGAAATTTTTATACAGTAAGGATCAAGTAAGCTTTTTTTCTTCACTGTCCTCTGACTTTCACTGTCAACCACTGTACAACATGTATATTTCATGATTAATAGTACAAGCAATTATGTTTTTAATATTGCTATACATTTCACTTATGTAGGTCAGCCATTTAAGTTTCATTCCAAGTTAAAAAGTAATTCATGAAAAGAAAAGGTAATAATTTTAAAGAAAGGGTAAAAAAGAAATAAATGTTTTAAAAAACACAAACAATGGTAATAGTTTTGTTGGTACTTATGTCTTATCGCAACGATATTGGTGACATTATGTGAAGTGAAGCACATGGTTGCCAATTCAGTGTGTACGATGCATGCCCAAATTGGGTTGACAGCTTGGCGAGTTATCCTGAATGTTGGCATTGTTGTGATAGTATGTAAGTACTGTACTATTAAATATATGTTATACAAAAGTAAAAAACATATACAAAAGTTAAAATTTTATTATTCAATTAATACTTTCAAATATTTATTAAGCAACTTGGTTTTTAAACTAATAGTGGCTAAGGTTAAGAAAAGTCCTAACAGCCCTCAGTTTTAATTTTCCTTTTATTTATTTGGTAAACAATATTTCATTGCTAATTTTGTAAACAAATTCCATTAAAATAAAGTCGATCAATGCACAAAAGTTAGTAATTTGCTGTTTAGTGCACATAACAGGTTTAGATATTTGCAATACATAAATAGAATAATGAACTCTAATACTGATAAATATATTTTGTTAAAATTATTCACTGAGATAAAATATGTATCTCAAAAATGTTATTACAAAGATTTTTGTTTTACAAATGTTATTACTAAGGGAAAAAAAATGATTATTATTTGGCAAGAGTGTTGAGGGAACCAAAGATTTTTTCAGAAAAAGCAAAAGGTTTTTTAAAAAATTCAACTAAGAAGTTAAGCTGAAACAAGCAAAAATGTCCAAAAGAAAATAATATCATTTTATGCAAGTTATGGGGAAAAAGCCATCTTAAATCATCATCAAAACAGCCTGTACCAGGAGTAAAAATATTTCATCCCATTTGAGAAAAAAAAAAAAAATGTCTTATAATATCAGATTTCTTAAAATAAAAATTATTAAATTTCAAGGTAAGGTCTAAGAATTGTGACTACTTCTGTCAATTTTAAACCATACCATTTTGCCATTATATTAAATAAGTAACCAGTTTCAAATTTTATTGCCTGCAATCAAACCAATCTCTCCGAAATCAGTGCTGACTTAATTAGAAAAGACAATTTTTAAAATAATAAGATATTTTTTTCAATTAGATATTTATTCTCTACCACAGATGACTTTAAAATAGTTTCTTTAATAAATCTAAGTACATATTGCTTAACTCTATTTGTTTAAGGAGTCCCTGACAAACATGCAATGTTTATATTGCAAAAGGTTAGCATATTTGACAGTAGGCTTTGTTTTCTTCATGGTTTAGCAAGCATCAAAAAGATATGACCATGTGATAAGCATAGAGAACAAGAATTCTTTAACCTTTTTTGGGGTATCTTTATTGTGTAAACTTTCTAGTACCAGTTTTCTTTTGGCACTCTTGTAGAATGTAAAATACATTTACAAGCATTTCATCAACTACTACAAGTAAAAAAGTAACATCCAGTTCTGATGCCAACAATTTAAATAGCATAAACAACCTATTCATAGGCCAACCCATACAGAGCAAATTCTTACTAAATACATCCCCTTCTGCATTAGAGCAATGTTTTCTCCCTTAAATGCTACTGAACAATAAAAAAAAATATATACTACATTTTTAAAGTTCATTTGTAACGAGTGGGTTAGTATTTTTTCCAACAGAATCCTAAAATTTGGGAATGCAAAGTCATCACTTTGAATTAAATATTTTGCAGGATTATATGGACCACAATTAGATTTAATTTGTAGTTTGAATCATTACTTCCATCATATATTACTACATAAGGGCTTTTTTCAGGTATTTAATATTTTGTCTCTTTTACTAGAAGCTATTACATCAATCACATTGGATTTTTTGGTCTTTGCATACCAATACAGCCCAACAATGTCAGACTTTGGGAACATCTGAAAAGAGCCAGCTACAGCTTGTATAACAGTATGTTATACAAGAAAAGCTGTCAACAGTAATTCAGCCCTTGAAAAAGCGGCATCACAAAATGCATATTTTCACACTTTTCCAATAGGTTGTCCAATCAATTTCCATTTTATAACATTCCTTATATGTTTGAAAGTATAATTTGCTTTTATCAGACAATATAGGAAAGGGAAGAATGGATGAAACAAATGGTTCAGCAACCTGAAACTATGACATGCATGTGCTAGATCCAGAAAGCTGCTAATCCAGCAAAACAATTTCAGGAATGAAAAAAAGTGTAAAAATGTTTTGCTCAACAAAGATCATGCTTATGAATCCGGTAAAAATCAATAGCACATGAAATGTGTTAGGAAGGACAAACAATATGAAATTTTTAATATCTACTGGGAACAAACTCTATGACCAGGTAACTTATTTTCTCATTGCTATGAGTAGAACATCGCCCAGTGGCAGGGTATTGTGGCTCCCATGCCATAAGACCGAGGTTCAAACCCCGGGCTAAGCAGGGTTAATTCAGCCTCTCATCCATTTAGCGAGTCGATAAATGAGTATCAAACTTGCTTGGGAACTAAACACAGGGGGTTTCGCTTCAGACTGACCACCTGATTGGAACGTATGCTCATGCACCTCAGCACCCAAGGTCAGGTAAACTGAGATGGGCAAAGTAGGTCTTGGTCCTGTACGGGCTGTTGTGTTACTAAGTTTAGTTTATAAGTAGAACAGGATAAACATGAGTGATAGGGGAGAATATTGGTGGATGACAGAAACTTCAGGGAAAGACATGAAAATAAGCAATGCGGGCATAAAAAAGCACAACAAAAGGTTAAAAAGCATAAAAAAAAGTCAGTAACTATGGATATACAATCATACACTTCATTAATTAACAGAAAAAATACTAAGTAAATAGAATTATATTTCCTCATAAGCAGAATACAGATAAATAAAATTCTGTGTTCTAATATCAATTTGGCTTTTGGCCAAATTTTAGTTTTACAATAGGCTCAATTCATGAGATCACATGATAAAAACAAACACGTGTTCTCCATTGAATTTGAAACAAAAATTAAACTAAATGTACTTATTGTTCTATTTGTAAAACTTAAGATAAAATTTCAAATTTGGGTAAATATGTTTAAATGCATTTTGTATACATATGTACTTTTTAAGAGAAAGTTTCTGCAAAGAGCAAAACTAGGCAACACCGAAGCGTGTGAACTGATTAGCTGGAAACTCAAGATAGTTTTTATCGTGTGACTATGACATCACATGAGTTTTTGAATTGATTGGCTACAATCATGTGGCTTTCACTATCATGTAACTATGATGTCACATGAATTGAGCTCATTCTGAGTAAGTATTGACAGCAACAGTTTTTACTGAGACATTTTTTACATAGAGGTCTAATTTTTCACATGTATTTGAAATAAGAAATAAATTTTAAGAGAAACATAATTTACATAAGACATGATTTTAAGATAAAAATCTTACCAATAAACGATAAAGATATAAATATTCAGTGGCAGCTAAATAATTTCCACATTCATATTGACTTTTTGCAAAAATATAGACTGAATCCATCCATTCAATGTTAAACTAAAAGAAATACAGAATTCACATCAAAATTTTTAATGGTACAATTATAGAAAAAAGTTTAGATGAAATAAAAAAATTTGTATATGTCTGAGTTATGATAAAACAACTCCTTTTCAAATTTTCAACAGATAATTATAATACCTACCTGGTAGTTCCTAACAAGGAATTCCAAAAGCATTCGTCCATCCCTAATATAAAAAATCTATATTATTACTACGGTACAACAATTGACATCTTTCAAAAGAGTGAAAGTTACTCTAAAATGATAAATATAAATTCATTTACACAAAAATTTTTTTGGTTTCAAAAACATGCTTAGTGTATAGTCACAAAATATTTTTTGAAAAATAACAAATGAATACAAAATAGTTATATTGAGCAATAAAAACAAGTCATGCAGAGCTTATCTAATTTTGTAGCATAAAAATGCACAATTTTATCCCTTCCCAGAAAATAAATAATTGGTAAAAAGCCTTATTTCTTTCAAATATATAAATAAATGCATAATTATACATAAAGCCCCAAATAAATAAATAAAAAAATAAATGAAACATGATGATCAGATAAATAAACCATTTTATATCTTTACAACAGATATGGAATCTTTCTGTCAATAAGCAACAATAAAAAATATAAGATGCTTCAATAAAAGTAATCTAACAATTCTTTAAGAGGATGATCCATTGTCTTTGTCAAACAATTTTTGTGGATAAGAAAGTATGGATTACACACTTTTCGAGTGTCTCATGGTTAAAAGATCACCACTTGCTAAAAGCAGTTTTAAGCAAACGGGATCATCCAAGAGAGCTAATTTTATTCTAAAAAGTACAAGATAAAGTTATTTTTCTGCAAACACAATTCCAAAATGATAGAAATTATGTGAAAAGAATAGAAAAAGCAAAATTGGTTTGAAAACTCATAGATTTTCTTTCTGATGGTTGCCTTTTTCAGGAACTGACATTGTCAAGAATATACATCTCTTGCATTTAGTGAACCTCAAACAAAGGTGAATCATAATACCATATTTGAATAGAATACCTATACTAGTATAGCATGTACAAATGTCTAAGTATTCAAACCCTCAACAATGATTAGCAGATTAAACAAAATAAAAAATAGTTAGTCAATGAAAAAATTTAAATAAAAACACCATTTTTTTTTGTTTTTCCATTATTATGATATTTGAAAAATTGCTTAACAGGACAGAATGTTCCTGTGTTACAATTCAGAACAATTTAATATTTTCAAAAAAAATAATGAAAATGCTTTCACTAAGGAATACCATTATTAGTCATGTCAATGTTTCCTTTCTTTACTACTCTTCTTTTGCATAAATGATAAATTCCATTAAAGAGGGGGAAGTTACAAGTCACATCAGACACAACTAAATCTAATAAATATATTAGTATAGCTTTAAAAAGCATCTTTACCAGATTACTTAAGTTATACATTTTTTTTTCAAATTTTATTTTGTTTATGTGTATGTTCGTGCACATCATGCTGTTTCAAGTTATAAAATTGAAGAATTTAAAGAAACCATATAAAAAAAAAATTAGAATTCAACTACCAAAATTTTTTCATTAAATTACCAATAACCTGTTTTTAAAAAACTCCATAGAAAGTATACTTGGAAATTGTTAAACATTTTTAACAATAAAAAAATCGATATAAATGTGTTACCAGTAACCAAAATATTTAAAATAATGACATACAATTTTATCAATATACTCAAAAGCTTTAAATAACTCAGTACGGAATAAAACGCCAATTATAAGCAAAATATTTCAATAAATATGAAAAATAATACATTGATTATATCTGCTTTAAGTTTACTCACTAATGTACAATTTTAGTTAATTCCATGGAACATGGAATGGAACCACAGTTTTATGTTTTCTCCACAACCAAAAAATACACCATTCAAAAAAAGAAAGGGCAGGGAAAGAAAGGAGGGGGGCAGTATTTTTACTTACAGAAATTTAATTTATAAATTTGTAAAATGCATTTAAAAAAAAATTTTTTTTTTGAAAATTTTTGAAGTTTTTAAATATATCTTTTGAGAAGAGAATACCCTTTTTGCAGCCTAGTTGGACTCTTAATATCCATTAATATATTTTAAGACTATGAAAACTTTTGTATATGCCCAATAATAAAACGGAATTCAGAGTTAAAAATGTCACTAACGGAACTGAAAATTCTGCAAAGGAAAGCTAACATTGGTTTTAGATTGGTGTTGTTTTGAACACTTTGTAACATTAACTACACTGTCCCAGCAATTTTAACTAATCAGTGCTATGAAATTTAGATTTTTTTAATAACTTCAACCTTCAAGAAAAAGAGGTGGAATATTTCCTTTTTCGGCATTTTTATATGCACAATATTCAATAAAATGAGGAAAAAAACTTTTAACAAGCAAGACCAAGAATTGGAAATTAGTCTCGAATAAGGTCTTCCAATAGAAACAGCAAAAAGCTAGTGAAAAGACATGGTTGAAAATCACATTTGTATAAGACAGCAAACTTTGTTTTTATAACTTGCACTATTTTAAGGGACACAAAAAAGGACATTAAGCTTCTTCTGGAAATAATGTAAGTAGAAAATCCTGAAATTATAAACAATGTAAGATCTATGATTTTTTTTAAAAAAATATAATTATAACTTTGCTTTCAAAGACCCTTGTATATATGCCATTTTATTATGGCACAGGCATATTTTATAACTATAATATGTTTCACACTTTTATGTATGTATACTATTTCCTGCAAAGTTAAAAATTAAGAACATCAAAAGAAAATATCAGCGAAAATGTTTTAAGGAGAAAACAAATCACTAAGTATCTGGAAAATAATTTATTATATAAGTAAATATCTTGACATTTCAATAATTTATATAATTATAAATACCTCGTAGTTTCAATTTGCTTTACAACTGCTGGCGATTCAAAAATTTGCCTAATGTGGTTGGTTTCTTCTTGATAAATTTTTAGTTCATTAACAACTTTTCTTCTTTTTTCTAGTAGTTCTAAAATAATAAATGAAAGTAATAAATAATCATTTAAAAAAACGGCAATGTCTGTTTCACAAATTAACCAGAATTATAAGTTAAAAATCAGAATTTAAATGTATTAGACAAATCTCATAATATCTTAGTCTTCTGAAATAAAAAGTTATTTAAACAATCAACCGCCATTAAGGGTCTAAGAAAAAGATATAGGATTTCACTTTAAATCAATACAAAGAGAAATTCCATAAAGATCTGGTGGAACTATCTTCAAGATATTTCTATGTGACTGAGATGTAAAGCAGTTGTCGAGTTTCACCAGTCTACCAGTGTTGGTTTAAGCTCATTTTGGGCCCTGGGCGTAGAAGATCTACAGGGCCCCTTGGCCATGGTGGATCCAAGAAAAATCTGCTTAAGTCCAGCTTATCTGGGTCCTGAGCCCCTGGGCACCTGCCCCAAGTACCCAATGGATAAGCCAGCACTGCTGTCAACTGGAGACGTGATTGCCTCTTCAAATATCTGCATCGCATTCGCATAAAAGTTCTTCTCTGCATGTTCTGTGATCTACAGAACATGGATGGAGAACCCTGTAACTTTTCAAATTTACTTACTACACAGTGTAAAGAATTTGAAGCTTCATCAGATTTCCCTTTATACAATATAAGCTCTCTTAAAACTTTTCAGTTAATAAAGCTGTAATTTCTAACTAAAGTATTACAATAGTTGTATTTTAATGGGGTCAAATAAAGAGGGGGAACATTTAGAAGATTTAAAATTCTTCTGCTTATTATAACATATACACAAATAAATAATTAGAAGATGACTTTAAAAGCAACAGGGAAGACTTATGTATTATTCCAAAACACAGGTAAACATAAATTGTGTGACCTTTAATTTACCTAAAATTACATGAGAAACTTTATATCACTAAATAAGATTTTTAAAGTAATCTAAACAATTACTTTTCCACATAAAAAACTTCTTTGGGATTTAGCAGCGGCTTCAATAAATAGAGGTACAACTGTATTGCGATAAAAATGCTCAAGGATACAAAATTTTCAAAACAATAGCAATAAAAATGTTTCTTAAAAAACAAGGCTGTAAAAATATTTAAAATTTATAAGGCAAATTTAAAAAAGATATTTACCTTCTGGGATGGCAGCATTTGGATGTAGTTGTTTGTGTATGTCGATTGCATAATCTATCATCCGTGTATTTTTCACAATTTCTAATTTTCCAAGCAGGAGTTCTCTTTCATCATATACCTAAAACACAATGTAGAGCTTAATATGATTTTCAATAATTAAATAAAATCAAAGCAACATTTTTTTAAAAAAAATTACAATTTATACATGTTTACAATTTACATAAACATATAAGTAACTTTTGATATCTTTGCAAAATTTTTATGCTGCTAAATATTTTATGAACTCAATCAGTGATGTACACTTTAGGAATAGGGTAGGGTGGGGGACGGAGGAAATTGTTAGGCAGGTCACTATAATTTATTATAAGATGCAATAAAGATAAAAAACAGTAAATTTTGAAAATTCCTTAATACTAATGCAATGAATAAATCTATAACATTTTAAAAATTTAATTAGTATACATAAGTATTTAAAATAATTATATGCATTTTTATTTATTAGAATTAATTTATACATAAATTTTCAGAACTATATAGCATATACAATAAATCAGTGCTCTGCAGCCTTTTTATTGCTGCGGACCGGTCAACGTTTGATAATTTTGCTGCGTCCCGCTTAAGGCGTGACACGTTGATTGTTTATATTTTAGATTGTTTTGATTTAACAATTTTAAATTAGTTACTTTTCAATATGCCTTCAGAATAAAATATAGTTACACCAAAAATGAATAAAAGTGATTTAAAATGGAAAAAAAAGTGATTTTCGTGAAAAGGCGCAAATCCATGAGAAATGCACCACTTGAAATAAAATGGCAATAGTTTAAAGTAGAATAATGCAGCAATGTTATTTGTCATAAATACAGAGCTATAGATTTTTTTAAAAGTGGTTCATATTTCTCACTTTGCCAATTATTTATCAGTTATTCAAGTTACAAAAGAATTGAGCTAATGCAGGCAAGAAAAATATGGAAAGTTAATGAGCTGAGAATAAATAAAAGTGTGCTAAAAATACAATGGATTCAAAAATATACAATAAAGTAATTGGTTGAAATAAAGCATAGGGTGCTCTTTGAGGATTTTCGGGCAACCTCTAAAATAGATCGCCAGAGTATCAATAGTCATACGAAATCAGTATGTCAAAACGAAATCTTTGAACAATGTAAAATACAAACCTTAATTATTTAAAAGAGAATTATTCGTCAAAAACATTTTTAATATAAAATAAAAATTATACCATGTTTTTTAAAAAAAGTTTACTTAAGCTGGAGTGACAAATAGAATATTTTTCAGATTTGACAAAACACTGATTAAGTGACAAACTTTTTTATGCTAACCCTGGTATTTTAAATTGCAAAGTTATTTCTTGTTGTTGTTTATGCCACCTGATCGACAGTAACATCAGATCAAGGCCCACGAAATTCATCACGGCTGAGGGCTAGATTTTTACGCCTATCATCAGCCTTAGCTTTTAAATTAAGTCATAGGGGATTTCCTTAATAAAGAGAAGCAAATTCACAAAATGAGCAATATTTATATCTTTCTCAGTTCTCATTCAAAAATTTATCCATCTAAGAGAGTTTATTCTCTTTACAAAATTTTGGAAGAATTGAAATTCTAATAAAAATAAGTTTGTTTTTTTATACTTATAGCAAAATTATTTCATAAAATTAAACTTTCTCTCTCTTTACATTGCTAAAATCCAATAATTTTCTTTAAAAAGTTTGCTAGGTAAGTTTTAATTTAAATAGAAACATTAGATTCGAGACACTACAAATTCTGGATGACTACCAATAGTTTTCAACCTATTTTTTGTTTGCAAAAAAAAAAAAAAAAAAAAAAAAAAAATCAACAATTCCACACACCAAGCAGTACATTTTTAACCCTTTCTGAATCTACTCATTTACACAGTTGATTTTGTACATACCATATGCACTGTAAAGGGCTTAGAATCAAACAGATTATCACATCTTTGTCTTTCATGAAGCAATTCAGCTTTCTAGATATATTTGAGGAAAGTTTTATTAAAGACATCTCAGAAACATCAACAAGTGAAATAGTAGCTCTAACCTTTTGAATCTTCATCATAAGAATATGGAACTACTTGTTCAAATCAACTATTCTTTCTTGATGATTTTCCATTATGCTCATTTGTTCTTATCTAGGGATATTCCCGAATAAATTTTTCTGCATGCTATTATTGTACAGCAAACTTTTCTAGATCAAAATCAAACTTGTAATCATGCATTACTACATCATACATATTTTTCTCTTTTATGGTTGCACCAGATCATTAAAACCAGTTTTTGGAATTTTTCATAGAAAAAACGCAACAAAAGTGTAAAAAAATTCAAATTGTGTTTTTTAGCAAATGCAATGAATTAGGAGAGTTGACTGCTTAGATTTTTGACAAAAGCTACACAACATTGTTTTTCTAAAACAGTTCCTCCTTTTATTATCCCTCTCGCTGCAAAGCTATACCTTTGCTATGTGTAATTTGCCAGTAGAAATAGTGGGATACGTAGTGAGAGGGTTAAAACATCCAAAAAAGTAATCAAGAGCAGAAAGCACAGAGCTTAACCAGATAATTTTTGTATTTCAATGCATTAGGGATACAAAAATAAGCAGCTTGACAAAACAAAATCTTTATTGCATCACGAAATCAGAAAAACATTGCTAAATTTGAGAGGCACCTTATTCCTCAATCTGATCTAATTAGACCAAACTTACATATAATATATGTGTATATATTACCGACAAAAGTTTGATAACTAGAATTCTACAGAATGACTAGGCATTGTATATATTGCTTAAAACTAGCCAACAATGTTTGAAAGGATTCATATTATACACATATTCTAGGTGTTCAATAGAATAGCAAATGAGAAACCAGCAAAGTATGAATTACACCTCCAAGTTGTTTTGAACACCGTGTGACAAGGCACGCAACTTTTAACATGTGTCTCAGACTAAGAATTTATCAGTTGCTTTTTGCAGTTTGTTCGTGAGTTCAAAATACATAATTTTATTTAAATTTGTTCAACAAAAAATTAGTTTTTCTGTATTTCATTAAAATGGAGGAGCAAGGCGTAGTGTTGGAGAAGAAATCATGGTCAATGGACATGAAACAGCTATTCGAGGATGAACTGCCCACATTTCAAGTTAATGCTACAAAATTTAGAAACAAGTAATTCCCTTTATGCCCAAAGAACTTGCTTAGAATTGAAGAAGATATTCCTGACCACGAAATTCCTCTCCAGTCAGTTGCAATTGCTCAGTCCAGTGAAAATAGCTAAGGATTCATCAAATGTATGTGTAAAACAAAAATCCAAAATATGAAATGTAATTCCAAATGTCATACAAGTGTACCATGTTGCAAAAAGTAGGTTAATTTAAATTACTTAATTTTTATATGAAGGTTTCATTTTCTTTTAATTTGGAAAGGCATAAATTTGGTTTTGTGCAGCTTTCATTTTCTTTTATGTACTTTGAGGAATGCACATCATCGATATAATAACATTATCTCAGGACCCTTTTTCCTAAATAACATTTGTCATTCTGTAGAATGTCTATGCCAGGGACGGCAAACCAAAATAACATGTGACAAAATATTTTGGGCACTCCACCGATCAAAAGTGTTTGCGTTTTAGTTCAAAATAACAAAGTTCACTATGAAGTATTACAATCAAACATGAGTGATTGGTCGCGGTGGGGCAGGGAGCATGCTCGTTTGTTATTGTCTTGCCTTAGTTATGCTGTGGATTACAATTGCTATTTATGCAAAGTCTGTCTACATATAGCATAGTAAGTTTTGTTGACATAATGGTATTTTAAAGTTTGTGTTATATTTATGATTTTTAACCGTTATTTAACATGACTTATTCAGCAAAAAAACAATAAGTGCAAGATAATAAGTGTAACAGATATCTTGAGTGAGTTAGTGAATATTAATGTCGCACTGTTCAGCTACACGAGGGCTTTTAGCGACGGCAGAGAATTTCAAACTTGGTGGACTGAGAAAATGGGCATGGTTAGTAAAGGGGACAAAGCAGTGTGTTTTATGTTCTGGAACAGTTGTATGTAGGACAGTCTGTAAAATAGATTCTAGACACATTTAACTGTTTGAAGAAACTAGCTCATGCTATTTTAACCATATTTTCATCTTCCTATGTCTGCAAGTCATTATTTTAAGAGATGAATAACATTAAAGCCTTGCTTAGAAACTGCTTGACAGATGACTCCAATTTAGTATGCATTCCGCTAAATGTATCTTACAATCATAATATAAGTTATTTTTCATCTAATATAGAACAGAAATCACACTAATGTACTTGTGTTACTACTATATAGTGCAATTTTTTTTTGTAGTAGATCAAGAGTTTTGTGTTGCATGCATTTAGTTTTATTTTTCCAATAATCACAAATCAAAATTATTTGATGGTACGTCTATACCTCATTAAACATTTCTTACGAAAAAATGGCATGTTGATCCAAAAAGGTTCACCACCCCTGGCCTAGGCAATGTACATAATAATTCTTTTTTTCATACCTTGCCTAAAAACGTCTAGCATTACATACATTAGCAGTAACATATACATTTAACCAAAAAATAAAATTAAGTTTAAACTAATGGTATAATTAATGAAAACATTTCTTTTATTTTTTAAGTGCAGCTGGTATATATATCAGTCTCACTCAGCAGTTATACTTAGTGCCCCAGATGTATACATATATCCATCCTTCCGAAGAACAATTTGCATTGCATTGCAGTTTAAATCTAGTCCCAAGGCTTTGGAATATAATAAAAGGACCTCAACAATGTTTGTAAAGAATTTATTACAGAGAAGAGGTGGGGTAGGAATTTGAAATAATATATTCGAGGAATGATAAAATTCATAGCTAAGCAGTACTGCTCTTGTTCTGCTCTGTTTGAGTAGCTTGTCATTTTTTATTCATCTTTCCCTCTTATTTTCAACAGGAGCTTTACCATTTTGAAGTTGCTTAATTGTGTAATTTATTAGTTTGTTTGGGAAGGGTTCTTCATATAAATAATTGTATATTTACAAATAATGAATTGTATTAGGTGCTGCTGGAAGTATTTATAGCATACTTATTAATTTTTAATTGATGCAGCCCAAATACAAATTTTCCAATCAAATTTGTTATAATATACAGCATGCACACTTCAATGACAACTTAATATGTATCAAACAATACTGTATCAGAATTATAATACAATATTTCAGCATTTCACATAATACCAAAACATTTATTGCATAAATATTGGGTACTAATTTGAAGTAGTGTAAATTTTTGCTAAGTTGGAGGATATAACATTACAGTATTTGTATCATTGGAACTAGTTTGTTATCCGGGGTAATGGCACCAGGCAGCACTTCTTGTTGCTGGAATGGAATCCAATATGGCGGCCTAGCGGAAATTTAATGATATACAATAATTTGAAAGAATTGCTTTGAAATACATTGAATGGATTTAAAATGAAGGATGTAGGAAGAGATTGAGAATAACCTAGATCAATCAATAAATAATGAAGATCAATGTAATATAATAAAAAGTAACATGTACTAATAATAGTATTATAAGCAGCATATAATAATCTCATAATATAATTTTATCGTAATTATATATATAATATTCATATAGTACGATTTAATAACAATTATTAGAAATAATAATCATGTGATATAATTCAATAGTAATTATAAAAAAGAATAATCATCGTATAGTAAAAAAATAAAAAGAATGCATAAGAATACTCGTATAACATAATTATAAGTAACAGCATAATTATAAATAAATAACAAAATATGTATTAATTATAAATAAATATTAAAAGAAACAATTATAAATAACGAATATTATATGATTATTACATATAGTAATAATTGCATAATATATGTGAAAATTAATAATGAATATCAATTAAAAAGTACTGAAAGTTTGCAATTCAAAACTTGCACTGCAAGTTCCTTCAAGGAATTTGATCGAAAAAAGAACGTAAAAAAAAAGAAACATTTTTAAAACATAAATTAAAATGAAAATATATATAAACGATTTACAGCGATAATTAAAAGAACACTTATTATTTTAAGAAAAAAAAATGTTCTAGAACTCACTCATATTAGAAATATCCATATTTGAAAATAGCACAAAATAGAACAGAAGAGGGTAACAATTGAAGAATTACACTGAAAATGGTTAAATTTTTAAAGAAATCATCTGATATTAATAGGGTTACCGCAGGAAAAAAACCAATGAAAGTTAAATATATGTTATCCCCATGGCAACCACATCGACAGAGGATAAAAATACTAAGGTAACCATAATGTAATGTAATAGCCCATCTTGGCAAACATAAACAACTTAGCGCTATTACACCGGATATCAAATTCGCACCGTATCATTTGATGCAGTAGTTGCTATAGTGATTACATTTATGTAATTTGTTACTGGTTTATTTTCATTTTTTAATTTCCAATGGCGGAGGGTTTTGACAATAAAATAGATATCACAAAAGAACAAGAACATAAACCAGAACTTTCTCCAGTCGACCTCTTGCTTCCCAATATCAGTCAGTGATAGTTGTTCTACAGAGTGTACTACAAAGGAGAATGTGGTAGCACTCCATGACAAATTGGCCCTGAACAGAGGAGGCAGTATGGATCAGAAGCCAGCTTGAATCTGTGTAAGCAGGGGGCAAGACTGTCATGTTCTGTGAAAAGTCAGAACTGAACTAAGGTCGTGATGGGGCCAGTCGAGGATGCAATCTGGAGTCAAGATCCTTCCACTTTTTGTTGGAAATTCTATTCATTAGTTACATGGAGAAATAAGTGAGAACTTTCCTTTTAAAAACTTGTTTAATGGTTGAAAAAGGATCCAGGTTATTATTGACTTTTTGAACAAAGATACCCTTTTCGATCATTAAATCAACCATTTCATTCCCTAAAATTCCACAGTGAGAAGGGATCTACTGGAGGGCAACAGATTTACCCAGCTGTTGTAATTTTTTAAAAGAGATCAGGCATTTCAATATATGTCTAGAAGAGATATTTTATAGATTTTTATTAGAGAGCTGCTGGTGAGTCAGAAAGAATGACAACATTTGAGAATATATCACGAGAACATAAAAGCTGTTCAAAGGCAACACAAATTGCAGTAATTTCACAGTCATTATTTTTAATACTGTAATGTCATCTGTAAAAATTGTTTAATATTAAAAAAATCAAATTGATTTCATGAAAATAATAGTTATTTTTATAATAATTATTATTTTCATGCAATTAATTATTTTTTAAATTTAACCATTTTTTACATTAGATGGCATTGCAGTATTTGTATTTTTTCCATGAAATAAGTGATGCTTCAAAAATTATTAACAAGTGCCAGGACCTTTTTTAAAAGAGTACAAAAGGCTCCATGGTTAAGAATTACAGACCCAGACTTATCAAATTTGTACATAATAGGTTAATTTTGTTTTTTAAGTTTTTGGATTTCTTATTTTCAATTCTCAGTTAAGATTTCAACCAATATTAATGATCTGAATCTTGCATCACATAGTACATGTTTAGGAAAATTTGTTTTCAATAAAAAGAAAGATTATATTCTTAAATTCTTGGAATTAATACATTGCTTTGATTAGGCTGATTGACATATTGTTTAGGGAAAGAGAGTTGAGGAATTTAATTCATAACTTTTCATAGCAATCTACAATCATTCATTCTCCATATCAAGAAATTTTTCTTCTGGACTGAAATATTTTATTTTTTTTAAAAAAAATTCTCTTTTAATTTATTCCCTCCTTTTTTCTCAGCATTTTAAAATATCTTTCACTTTTGATTTATTTTATCTGGTACTCATACTTTACAGTCTTTTTTTTTAATGAAAAATATAAGCACATTTCTTAGTTTACCCAAAACCGGTCTTTGGCTCTGATAGCATACTGATATTTAGTTCCATATGCTGTACAAAAATGAACAGTTAAAAACATTCCTGAGTAATTTATCCCCAGTAAAATAAATATATACAGAGAATACATGTTACTTTTACATATTAACATCATGCCAGTAATTTACTGCCATAAGTTTTTATGAGTTATGGTAAATTTCAGGCAAAAACAAAAATTTGCTGAACATTATCAAAGACTTAATATGAATATGCCAGTGCCAAAAATAAATATTGAGAATGTTATGTAGTTATATTTAAACTCTTAAGCTTAAAAACAATATACGAACAACTTGTGGAAATACAAGGTAAATTACAGTGATTTTAATAGAATGCTACCATAGAAGGAACATTAACGTTCAGATTACACAAAGATTAGATAAAAAAAATTTCGGCAAGTGTGCTTGAACAAATTCTGTGACATATGCGCTATGTTCTTTTAACTATTCTATATACAGTACCTGAAATTGCTCAAGCCACTGCTATGCATCTATCCATTTCTTCTCTTAGGGATGTAATAGGTTTGTCTGATTTTCAAGATGTAAATTGCAGTTACTTCATTAATTTTACATAGAAATCTGCTTTATTTATTCAATCAAATATATTTTTTCATTATATTTTAGAGTTTTATTTCATAATATATTTGATGAACATTATGCTGACTCATTATTTTACATAAATAAAGGGTATTTCACATATTCAAGAAATACTGGATGAGAAGAAATTTATTTGGATCCAGCAACAAATTGGTGAAAATATTGAAGTAAATTATATCAGTAGTGAATGTGAACATATATCCAAAGACCATTTAGAACAATTATACTCAATCCTTTTAAAAGCATGACTTTATTTGGGACAATGAACGTTAGCCCCAATGATGTGTCTCTTATCAAATTAATTTATAATTTTTTCATCCACCTTATAAGTCCAAGATAATCATTCACAATCCCATTTGGAATCGTGGCCTACAGATTGAAAACCATTGATCCAGAAATATTTGAAAACAATATTTTACACTGGTAAAAAATAAAACCTGAAGGTGGCATAAAACAGATTATGCCCATAACTCAAGGATGAAAAAGTAAAACATCGTAAAAAATTATCCTATCAACAACACATTTGTAAAAATTACAGTTGACAATGGATCGATATCAAAGTGCAAATATGCAGCGATGAAATTTTAAAATATACAAATCAAAAGAAAACGACTGCAAGTTTACAAGAGAAATCATGACAGATTGACAATTATATTTTATAAGAATAAAAACAGAACATAAAGCTAGTATCTGGGAGTTATTTTCAAAAGGTGGTAGAGAAATACAGTTTGCAAAACTTAAGCAAACGATTAAGTCATAAAAAGTGCGACACAACCTACTTTAGCAAAAAATTATAGCACGTGCGTTAAAAGGTCATTTAAAAAGTAAACAACATGCAATACCAAATACAATCCAGTACATTAAAAATTCAAAAAAAAAAAAAAAAATTATTCAAGTGTAATATCGCTACTAAAATTTTCATATTTGAAAATCAAATTTATTTTTCCCAGCATATAAAAATGATACGATTTTGGTACATCAGAACATATGTCAATATAGGAAACGGTTTAATATGTTTTTACCTGCTTTACATGAAGAAATTCAAGTAATGGAAAAACAAGATGGCGATCCAAAAATGTGCCAATTTTTGATGTCAAATCCCATTCAGCCATTTCAATTCTTTAGATAAATTCTCACTACAAAATATACGAAACGATATTTACGTATCCATGTGTTCATTTACAGAAATGACTATGGCGGCATGTAGCTGTTGCCACTAACAAATACAATAGTTCTTCTAGTGTGGTAGTAGCTTTGCAGTTAGCTGGCAAAATTAAAACCTTTACTTCAGAATCATAACATTAGTTATGAATTGACATATTAACATTTTTAATATAAATATTCATTTTTATACATTTCCCAAGTTGCGCAGTTTTAATCCAGTGGAAGGAGAGTTTTCATTTGAAGATCACGTTTGTCGATGTTTTTCGTGCACAGCGTTTCTTGATTTAGTTGCATCGAATAAAACAATCAATTAAATGGTAGAGGAATGATAACAGTATGTGGTTTCTTTCAAATAAATCTGTTTTCTAAAATACTTATTCAACTAGTTGAAGATTAAACTGGAAAAACTCTCATGAGTACCTATTCATCATTCTTTGATGCCTATTCACTTTTCTCTCTCATTTATAATAAAAAAGATCTTCAGAACTCTTAAGCCGCATTCACACTAAAGCTGAATTCACACCAAGGCGTACAAACGTCGAGTGTTAATCGTCAAGCCAATCAGAGTCTTCCTCTCGCCCGAGAAGAAGTCTCTGATTGGCTAGACGATTAACACTCGACGTTTGTACACCTTGGTGTGAATGAGCCTTTACAGTTATACTAACGTATAACTGATGTTATTGATCATGTGAGATCTTAAACTGATATGTTATTTTAAATTAATCTTCTATTCAGGTATAATTCAGTTTCAATAAAAATTCGGCTTACCTGAATTTACTGTCGACGATGATATTTCTACTTTTTGGCCGAGGCTACCAAAAATGCTTCGGTCATCAGTGGTTCAAATCAGTCAGTGGTAGAATGCTTTTTATATAAATCAATGTTCATATCATCAGAGTAATTTGACTCAATTTCAATTCAATAAATCATCGAAGACAAGTGTAAGATTAAATTATAAGTTTAATGGAATATGGAGTGCGTCTGCATTCGGTCATGTACAGAAGATCTCTGGGGTAAACAAAGAAGGCTTTTATAAGCAGTGCCCACTATACTGAGGGGGTTCTACCACCTACTATTAGCTCTCTCTCTATATATATATATATTTATTTATCTTGTTCAAATTTTCAATCGTTAATAAAATACTTTCTAATCATTCAATCAAATTCAAATAAATTTTTTAAAACTTGGAATGGATAACACTTGATGTTAATACAGTTTTTCAAATATTAATTAATTAAATTTGATTAATTACTGGTTTTCGACGCCAACTCTTAGATTCGTCTCCATTGTTGTAACAATGCATCTGTTAAAACAATGACAAAAGTTGGCGTTGAAAACCAATTTTTCGGCCAAACTAGCCAAACCGGCTGTGCATTGTTACATTCATGTTTTTTTTTCAATTCCTACTCTATTAATTCACTCTCTCCCAAAATTTATATATTTACTTATATATAGATATCGCTCAAATTTTCAGTCGTTAATAAAATACTTTCTATTCAACCATTCAGAGTAGGAATTGACTTAAAATTTTTTTTTTTTATTACTTGTTTATAAAACCATTTTCTTGATAGTTTTTTTCCGATGTATCAGAAGTTTTGAAATCACACAAGATATGTTTTCAATGATTGTAGAGGTTTCTATGTACATGAAATATTTAAAGGAAGAAATTATTAAATTGCTCAATGATGTGAAGCTCATCTATAAATTTTATCGTATTCCTCATTGATTTTTCTAATGTCTCACTCAAAAGCAACGCAAGTACTGTTGACGACGAGCCTCGAAATTTTAAGCCTTGGTCAAAAGATGACATCTGAGCTGGCAATATACTGTCCAAACTTCCACATCCTGTCAAAGTGAGGACTATTGTGACGGGCTCATTGCGCTTTCTACTAAAATCTCCTCTTGGGATCTTTGGTCTTTCCAAGCAAATCCAGAAGCGAAGCATGATTATGCAAATTAAGAACCTTTTAAATAGCAGAAGTTTAGAGTAAGCAGTGTGGCCTATGGGAAGCGATTATGCTAGTCTGTGGTTAGGAGTGTTAAAGTAAAAAGCGAGAAGTTATCCGACATTCAAGAGTTCAGCTATTCGTGCCAGTGCGTTCAAGTCAAGGTGGATACCATTCCACGCCAGATAAAGAAAAGTCGTTAAGGATTCGAGAGAGAGTTGCTGCTACCTAGGATATAGAGGTAGAACCGTTCTATTAACTACTAGGAACTGTGTATATACTGAGATTAGGATAAGACGGTAAAGTTAAATATAGTAGTCAGGGTCGCGCTTATTTCGTAATACGTATTATGTGTTTCTTCACCTCAGATCCGCTAAGTTAAAATATAAATATTATCATTGTATAGTGTTTAAGTTAAAATCTTAATTATTAAGATTATGACAAAGCCTAGTTCTTCATTCACTCCCACACCTATAGGTCACTAGGAAAACGTAGGAGTAAGGCAACCCTCACGGGCCAATGCCTTACACTATGAACTTTGAAAAAGTTAAAATTCACCAGCTCCTTTGCACTTCGGGTTTTCAGAGGCACCAGGACTCGAACTTCCGATCCGCTGGCTACGAGTTCGTGACAATAACCACTCGGTTACCACGACCACATCATATTCATTAAAGTAGGTTTATTCTTTTTAAGAGATCGTTTTTGCTACAATTACATAGTTTCCAGATATCATACATTATAATACGTTTACTAACATGATATTTCTTGGAGAAAATACTTTCAATTTATATAAAATGCCTCGAAATATAAATATTATTACAAATTCTCTTAAAATTTGTTTTCACAAAGCTTTAATTTTATAAAGTCAAATTAAAACTTTTTGGAGACCTTAAGATCATCGTGCTCATTTTATTTTTGCAACTATTTTCAATATTCCTATTCTCAATATGCAAAGGTACATTAAGACTTAAGGCTCTCTTCCAAAAGTGAGAAAAAATGGGAGGAAGGGGTGCTTATTGAATCTAATTTTATATATATATGATAGAATGGGATTTGTCTATTTTAATTTCTACCTGTGATTCGTTGATCGAGTAGCTGAACACAGTGGGACGTTAATATTCCCTCACCAATTTCTTGACCATCCATATAGAACGTGTACATATTTTTGCATAGCCTTAAGAGTATGTTTGAATCGGGCACCTTGGACGAAATCTGTTTACAACAGGACGTGCCAACAATGGTATGGAAAGTCGTGGATGTAGAAATTTTACAAATGTGAGCTCTTTACCAGGGCTTCGAACCTAAACTGGACCGAAAACCGGAAAAAAACATTATTTGGGTTAGAATGAAAACCGGAACTAAACCGAAAAAAATGTCGTTTTTTTTTCGGTTCTATATACCTTCAATCATTTTGTTACTGTAACCAACTTATCAATATTTTCTAATTTAACGTCAACTACACAATTATCATCATTACATGTACATTTCTTTTCGATTTCCTGTTTTGATGTTCACTAGTACTTTTCTGTTTCACACACTTTCACATAAAACTACTAGGTAGAAGAGAGATTTAATTCAGTTGAATGAACTAGAAATAAAGATGGCCGTGGGTAGCCTGGTGGTTAGAGCATCGGACTCCAGACTGGAAGGCCTGGGCTCGATGCCACCAAATACCCTTCGAGTAACACGGAGTCGAAAAATCAGTGGGTCAGAAAGTCTTGTGGGCTGAATCACGAGTGCAGGGGACTGGAGACTATTTCCCTCCCCTTCAGTCCCATGCCAAAATTGTGGAAGTGGAGATAGGTAGTGTCGCCATTTATCTTCCCTTCGGGGAATTTCACCGAGCTAATTCGTACTGTCACCTGTATGGTGCTCAAGGCCTAGGCCAACGACAGGCGTACTTCTTAGCCCTTTGCAACAATAAATTTCGTGGCCTCGTTCTGACTACGTCAGATAAGTGGCATTAGCAACAACACAACAGAAATAAAGATTATTTTAAAGAAAAATATCAGTCTGAGTTATATTTTTCGCATCTCAGCATGCGATCACCCACGGATGTTTGTATAGGCTCTTTAGATAGACAAACCAAAATCATAAACTTAGATGTCGAAAGCGATTTTGACTACGGATGACAATGCCAATGCTCGTCGTTCTCTGTTCGTTTCGTACATGCTGATTGATTGCATCTATTCATATATGTACTAATTAAAAAGAATCCTTTAAACTATGGTAGAATTACATATTTTTGTTTACGACAGAAATATATTTTTATAACAAGCAAGAATATACATAAAATAAAGTTATTCATTCGGAACTGAACCGAAAACCGTTTTTCGAGGATGGAACAAAAACCGGAATTGAATTGGTATATATTAACACCCTTTTATAAGCTTCACTTGTGTATGTAAGAGAATCTTTGAACATTTTTACCCACTGTAAAAGGTCAGATCAATTCAAAATCTTGCTCACTAGTCCATTGATTGATTGATTATTAACGTCGCACTGTTTAGCTACACGAGGGCTTTTGGCGACGGACCACGTAATTTTGAACCATG
>BMAV01019948.1:78981-107679 GCA_019973955.1 Trichonephila inaurata madagascariensis
GAGCTGGCACCCCCCTCTCCTAACTACCACACCACACCAACGGGAGGACGTTTCAGCTCTCGACAGATTTAACATGCATCGCTGCCCTACACGGCGGGTCTTTAGTGGTATTGGGCTCGAACTCGTGACAAGATAAGCCACGGTCCGATACCTATACCACTCGGCTACCGCGGCCAAGCTCACTAGTCCAGGACCGATGACAATACAATAATTTTGTTCCATTGTCCTGATCAGGATTATCCAGATTAACGATTTCTCATTTTCAAACCCCATCCCACATCTGGCGACTAATTCCAGATCCCATTTCCAGATTTGGCGACTTAAAGATTAAGTTACACAACTTAGTTCGATTAACTATATAAAAAGGTGTTTTTCAGTTTTTTAAAACTACAATTTATTTTTAGTTGAGTGAGTGAAAATTAACGTCGCACTGCTCAGCTACACGAGGGCTTTTGGCGACGGACCACGTAATTTTGAACCATGGTCAAGTGACGAGGACGACACTTGAGCTGGCACCCCTTCTCCTAACTACCACACTATGATGGGGGCTAGATACATTTGACCATACGAGAATAATGTGTCTGTTGCAGGGATATTTAAAGCTTGCTTGTTGATATTTTTCTTTTAAATAACGTAGCATTCAGAAGCAACACGAATCTCCTAATCACGAGTGAGTGAATATTTTCGTCGCCTAATTCAGCTACACGAGGACTTTTGGCGAGGCACCTCGAAATTTTGAGCCATAGTCAAGCGACGTCGACACCCCTCTCTCCTGACTTCCACACCACACCAGCGAGAGGATGTTTGAGCCCTGACAGGTTTAAGGTGCATCAGTCTCTACACGTTGGGTCTTCACTTACTCAGGTTCGAATACATGACACGCTGGCCACGAGTCCGCTCCTCATAATCACGAACAACGGTCTAGTGACGTGGTCGACACCTGAGCCAGCACCATTCTCTCTAAACTTTTTCACCCCGCCAACTTGTAGATCCTTTGCCTCGACAAATTTTCGGCTCCTTTAGACAAGTGCTCCACAACCTTTTTATCGCTGTGGACCGGTCAACGTTTGATAATTTTACGGCGGCCCGCTGAGGGTGGGACAAGTTGATTGTTTATATTTTAGATTGCTTTAACAATTTTAATTTAGTTACATTTAAATATGCCTTCAGAATAAAATATAGTTACACCAAAAATGAATAAAAGTGATTTAACGTGGAATATAAAGTGACTAGTCGTTACCCACCCGCTTCACTGGGTATTTCACGATGTTGTATAAATATATACTGTTTACATTTATATATAAATTGATATCTAGCATTAAGAATTCGATTGTATTGAAAAATATATTTATAGCTGTAACTCTCGCCTCTTGATAAGAAAACGACATAAATTATATCTAATTTCTATTTATATCTAAAATAAAAGTAGAAAGATTTTTTTGCGCTCACTCTTAACCTAATAATCAAGTGGATTTCCGCCAAAGCAACTTTCTCAGTGGATCTCTACTTCATAAAATAAACATGCGTGCTAAATTTCAAGTCTAAATCGAACAGAGCAAAAACAGAATTTTTATCATGTGAATACCTCGTTGAGAGCATTCTTAGCGGATTCCAATTCAACAAAAGAAGCATGCAAACCAAATTTTAGTATTATAGTCCTAGCAGTTCGAGAACGGGAATTTTGTCTACCAATAACTCCCCCGGAGTTGATTTCCAAAAAATCCATTCTTAGTGGAACTCTATTCAACTAAAGAAACGTGCTCAACAAATTTCAAGTAAATGTGTTAAATTCAAAAACAGGAATTTTTCTATAACACGTCTTAACCCCTCGCAACCCCACCCCTTTGGGGGTTCGTTTTCGCAAAATTCTTTATAAGAGGAACTCTATTTCATGAACGGAACATACCTTCTAATTTTCAAGCAGGTAGGTCTAGTAGTTGAAAAGCGGAAATATTTATCTATTACGCCCTTTAATCCCCCTCAGTGGCCCATGGGGGTCAATTTTCCCCAAACCTATTTTGTAGCGGATCTCTACACCATGAAAGGAATCCCACTTACCAAATTTTAAGACTGTACGTCTAATAGTTTAAAAATTGAAATAATTATCTATAACGTCCCTTAAGCCCCCGCAACGCCACTTAGGAAGCAATTTTCACAAAATCCATCTTATAGCGGATCTCTACTCAGTGAATGGAATCTGCTTAATCAGTTTCAAGATTTTAAGTCTAATAGTTTAAAAAAGGAATTAATTGCCTATAACGCCCCTTAATTCTCCACAACGCCACTTCGGGGTCGAATTTCACAAAACCCATTTTGTAGCGGATCTCTACTCTATGAAAGGAATCCGCTTACCAAATTTCAAGACTATACGTCTAATAGTTTAAAAACGGAAATTATGCCGAACGCCCCTTGGAGGTCGAATTTCGTAAAAATCATTTTGTAGGGAATCTCTACTTTATGAAAGGAATCTGTGTACCAAGCTTTAAGACTGTACATCTAACAATTTAACAATGGAAATAATTATCTATAACGCCCCTTGGGGTTCGATCTTTGCAAAATCCGTTTTTAGCTGATGTCTACTCCATGAAGGGAACCTGCGTAGTAAATTTCAAATCTGTAGGTTTAATAGTTCCGGAGATACCGTGATTAGTCAGTCGCTTTTCTCCTTTATATATATAGATTTCTGTGGAAAGTTGCGCAAATCTGTGAGAAATTCACCACTTTAAATAAAATGGCAATAGTTTTAATATTCTTTAGGCGGCCTGGTACCATTTGATCCACGGACCGGTGCCGGTCCGTGGGTTACGGATAAGTGCTCTAGACGACGGGTCTTTAGTGACAAACAATGCCGACTCGGCAGAAACGTCAACAGGGCCCAGTTGTGGTTTAGGTGGCTCCTTTATTGGAATGTCAAAGACAATCCAAAACAAAATTTGATCACGTGTAATTCAACATAAAAGCGACGCACAAGGAAAGAAAATGGATTCTTTATAAACGTCGCTCTACAAGGATTACTGGGTACAAACCTCGCAATTTTGAACTCTGCCCTTGAACTGGTACTCCACTCTCCTAACTTCCATACTAAGCAAACATGAGGACACGGACTGGACAGATTAAACGCACTTCAGCCTTCTAACACTAGTACTCTGAGTTAACAGGACTCGACGACTACAAATTCGCTACCAGGGACGTCTTAAGGCATGGGCCCAGTCTCATTCTCAACTCAGCCTTAATAAGATCATAATTCGAATAATGTCAACTGTTATTTCCGGCTGTATTATCCGAACAACTATTAATTTCGGACAATAGGTCAACTGGCTACATGTGATGACCGTTGCACACGTATGGGCTTGGGCCTAGCACCATACACCATCATTACTCAATCTGTCAAAAGGCGGCAGTCGGTTTGGGCGATTGTAAGTCATGCACATTTATTTGTTTTGCATTATTGTTTGCACTAGTATTTGTCAGCGTATGCTATGTAATGTTTACTTTTAAGGATCATAGGTGGGGCCTACATTTGTGTAGGGGCCCAGGGCCTCAAGAAGTCTTAAGACGTCCATGTTCATTACCATGATCATTTACCATACAGAATGAAAATAAAACAAGGTTTAGCAAAAAATATAAATTAAAATAAAAAAAGGCCTCATTAAAATTACTTAATTGTTAAATTAATTTCTCTTTACGGGTTGAATTCACATTATGAGATTTACAGAAATCTAAATGTTATAAGTTGTATTTACCCTCATTTGAATCTTTTCAACTAATTATCTTAGATTAACATAATGCAGGTGTTCATTGATTCAATAAAAAAACTGAGCCAATGATTTCAAAGAGAATCAAGAGAAATTAATTTTCTCCGTAGAAAAAAAATTGCTTGTTTTACTTACTCATTATTTCACTTATATAGTTTCATGCTTGAAGTGAAAGAGCTGATAAAAATTATCAATTAAAACCTAGAATTAATACTGACATAGCAACAAAAATATGATTTACTTAAATATTAAAAAAATCTTTTTGAAGTTTAGTTCAAAATATATTACTTAAGTTGAAAAATCAAAATAAGATTTGTTAAATAGACTATTAGAAATGGTCCAATGGATTTAGTGAAGCTCCAATTTTTCAAAGATATATATTTGTTAATTAGAATTTAGAATCTAATGAAAGAAATCATGGGGTTTATACTTGTAAACATTGTTTGATATTGATTTTTGTAATTGTTTTTAGATTAGACATTTAAAAACATTTGTACACAATCAGTTTTCCTAACAGTACAGTTTGATAAATATTTAAATGTTGCAACAAGTATTTTAAAGTAATTTTTTTTAACATTCTTAAACACATTTTCAGCTTTTTCCATAACGGATTTCAGTGTATTCATTAGTACACAAAAAGTATTTCTTTTCAGTGAATGTTTTTAAAATTCTTATTAGTGTTAGTTTTTCAAGTCAAATATTAATTTCCTACTTCAACATACCATGCATGTATTTTAAATATTCTAACAGCAATTAAACTACTTGTTCACTGAATATGAAATGTAAATAGAAAATACATAACAAAACTCAATCTAATCTGGCAAGATAAATTCCTGGTTAATGAAACAAAATTTTGCACATACTCAGCATTCCCAAAAGAAAAGTTAACTCAAGGAAACAATCATAAAAAGCTTTCTCAGAAGTCATTAAAATAAAGTGATTAATTCTAAATTTAACAAATTAAAAATATATCTAGCATTATTATTACATTGTTTTGACAGTATAAACAGAAATTCTTATATTTAAATTTTATGACTTTTAATAAAATATTTTATGTTTTTATTCCCTATTCTATTTGAACATAATTATAAAATTAAATTAAATTTCTTTTGTAAAAGAGGAGCACATTATAGAAAATTCTGCAATTTATAATCTTGTATTTTTTCAGAATAAGTTATATATAGTTAGATATTTATAAAAAATTTAAATCACAGGCAGAAAGTTAGGATACTATCCACTCTAACATAAACTCAATGAATTATAAATTCATTCACAAGACACTTTCATACAGCTTTTAAAAAAATCTTTTATTCAGGAAGGAAAAATGTTTTTTGTACAGTGAAAGAAGTCAACAATAAATGCTTTAGTAAAAATTAGTAAGTTAGGTTTCCCATAACCATAACAAATACATTCATACTCACTCACATACATAGTTCAAATTACAATTCATTAATGTTTTAAATTTTGATTAGTTACAATATTAATCTAAGAAATATATCGAATTTTCCTTAAAACATTCAAGGGATCAAATCCCATCTATTTCATCATATTATAATAAATGTAAACAAACATGGTTCAGTAAGAATTTGATACAAGATTAATTTCCTATTTTTATCTCAATACTTTTTAATATACAAGAAATCAAAAGTATACGATAAAAAACAAATTATAAAACAAAAGGTTTTATTAAAGTGTTGTGTTTAGAAATAAGTAAATATTTGTATAAATGTTTCTGGTCCATTCTTTGTGGAATATAAATTTGGCTCTTCATTTTTATCCGAATCTGATGCTTTGTATTAATTGGAACACAGCTAGAAAAGAAAAAAAAGAAACCAATATTATAAATATGTATAGAAAAATAATTCATAGAAAAAAATAAGGTTATAAAAAAAATACATTAAGGATTTTGTTCTAATAGGTATGAATTTTTAATTTGAGAATGGTATATTTCTGTCTTATCCTACAAGACATAAATTTAATTTCCAAGATGAACGAGTTGCTCAGCTGAATATTTTGTTAGACTTCATAACATTGACATACACCTGACAGCAGTTTCATACACATCTTCTTGAAAAAAAAATATGCCAGTATATAATTTCAATGCATTCATTTCATGAAAGCATATGTACCGATTCCATAAAGTATGATTTAATTAGCTATTTGCCAAAGATCAGTTTCTGTTAGCTGATTAAGTGATACTTTACTATTATTTATTCTATTTTTGGGATTACAATTCTTAAATGTATTCAATACAAGTATACACTTTAGATAGTAGTATAAAGTACAACAAAATCAAAATAGTTATTCAAAAAGAAAAGTAGATATGTGACTGTAATTAATATTTAAATTTTGTTTAGAAGAATAAAAATTTCACAATGCTTAAAATATGTGCACAGTAAGCCCCAAAAGAACCAAGAGTTAGACTAAGTTCATGATATTAATCTACTAAGATAATCTAGAACCATTAATAAATTGGAAATAAGAACTTGGTTAGAGGACCCCAAGAATTCAAGTATGTGATCAAGGGCTTGGATAATAATTACTTGGTACAGATTGGAAAATATTTAGTTCCATAGGAGTAAGTCAAAGATGGTTTAGATCTGTGTCTACAGTCATAAGTCTGATTTCTTTTAAAATATAATGCTTAATCAATAATATGAATTTCTTAATTTTTTTTTTGTACAACCATCCTAAATCTTTTCTCAAAAACTTTATGTGAAATAACTTGAAAAAAAACTAATATATAGCTTATTAATAATTAAGACAAAAGAACTCACCAGATCCACAGACCACAAAGATAAACAATCCTAAAAGCCATGGTCCAACTGGATATTTCTCATCTTGAGCTTTCTTTAAAAAATATTAAAATGTAAAAGATTGTAAATTAACAAATTTTCAAAAAAGTAGTTAAAAAAAATACTATCCTAAGAAAATTTTTATCTCTATACAAACTATAATTCTTACTTATGCTTAGGCTTTAATAATAAAAGAACTTTTAAATGTCTTAATCATATTGTCATATCAACAAATAAAAAGAGTAGGTGAGAGCATTTATATTGTCTCGCAAAACAGTAACACAAGTGCGATCTAGCAAATTTTGAATCGTGACACCAAAGTTGGCATCTCACTCTTAATTTCCACACCATGCCAATCAGAGGATTTTGAGCTATGTCAGATTTAATATGCATTAACACCTCTAAATGGTAGGCCTTTGATGGCACAAGCACTCAAACTCATGCCATACCAGACAACCATGACCCCTAGGCTTTCATTACCAGCAACAAATAAAAGGGAGAACATATTTTAATTTCAATATGAAAAAAAAAATACTTCTTAAATACCTATTTACAAATTTTAATAGAGTTTATGTTTTTGTAAACAGAAAACAATACATTTTATTATCAAATTGTTAATTCAGTCAAGCGAGAGTTATATTAATGTCGCACTGTAAAAGCTTCACCAGGGCTATTGGCAACAGACCTCACAATTTTGAACCATAGGGTCAAGTGAGAAGGTTGACACATGAGCTGCCAACCTCTCCTAACTTTCACACCATGAGGGTGCGAGGATGTTCACACAAGCCTCGAGAGATTTAACGTGCATCCCTCTTCTCTATATGGCAGGTCTTCAGCAGCACTAGACTCGGACACATGACACGCCAATCATGAGTCAGATTTTGACCACTAGGCTACCCTGCCTCTGTTAATTCTATATCTTAAAAATATCTACGATAAAACTTAAAAAACTTCACTAAACAGCTAGAAATTCAAGAAAAAAAAATATATGCATGCAATTCTTCTGATAACATTTTTTTATAAGACTGAAATTTTTAAAAAACATGCCAAAAGTTAAAACATTGGTAGCAATTCACAATTAGGAAACTGTACCCAGATACATGATCGTATCAGAATAATTTTGCATTTCATTGTTTTCTGTACTTGATTGCTATTCATTATTTAAAATAGAATGTTTTTAAAAAGAATGGCAGTTTTTTCGATTAAACATTTCATTGTTCTTGTTGGAAAAAAATAAGATTTTAGCTTTAATATAGTTACATTTTCCTTTTTTTAGAGTTTGCTTTCAGTTATTTTTTCAAAACCATAAAACTGAGATATATAATTCATATCCCTTTTCTAAAATGATTTTTGGGATACAGGAGAAAAGTATTTATGTCACAATGAAGAATTACTCAAGATTTTATTTTAATGATTAAATGTCCACTTTATGAAAAAGAGGTATTTGAGAAGAATTTCACAAGTGAATTTATATGGAAAGAACACGAGAGGAATAAACATATTAGGAGGTACGTCAGAAAGAATAGTTAAAGACTATGTTGAGATTCAGATTTTAATAAACTCAAAAATGTAGATTTTAAACTATGATTTCACTTCTTTTGAGATTGTGTTGGACTGAAGTATAATAAAGTACAAGCGAGTACAACAAAAATTTAATTGCTTCATTTTGGATTTTATTCTATTCTATTTAATTTCCCAATATGGAAAAGGATGTACAAAACCAGCAATATAATGAACAGTTATGCATCATTCTTGGTAATTTTAAGAAGTTTTACTTTTTTTATAGAAAAATTAGAATTCTTACAGATACTTTTTTTTAGAAGGGTATAATTCCTATTTCCTAACATTAAAATATTTCATCAATTAACTACATCTCAAAAATTCTCCTTTATAAATTATAATGATGGTATTTTACATTTTTATCTTGTTTGGAATTTCCTATTGTATTACTTGTGGGCAACTATCGATAAATAACAATAGTTTAGTGACCCTTTAATGCCAACTTTGCCAGGGGGCACCCCATTTTAGACTGAAGCCCAATTTAGAGTTTATAAAACACACAGTATAAAATGGAAGCAATATTCTATATTTTAAAACAGATACTCCTAGTCAATAGTTAAACCTAAATACAATTCTAATTTCCTGAATTTGACAAGTGAGTTAAACTTTTAAGAAAAGAGACCGGTGAAATTTTCCCCATTTAGCTGCTTACATTCTTCAACAAATATATGAAAAATTGAATACATCTTTTAAATATATAGATGAACATAAAAATCCCGGTCTGAGCGAGGTTGATTCGGCTTTTCATCTCTTCAGTGGGTCGATAAATGAATACCAAGCTTGCTTGGGAACTGAACACTGGGGGTTTTGCGTCAGACTGAGCACTTGACGGAAACATCTGCACATGCACTCCAGTGCCCAAGGTCACGTAAGCTGAGATAGGCACAGTAGGCCTTGGCCCTCAAGGGCTGTTTCATCACCGAGTTCAGTTCAGATACATATAAATTATTTTATTCATGTAAATTCCACGAATGTATAAAAATTAGTTATTTGGATACTTTTTATTATTTGTACAAGAATTTATAGGGACATAAGTTATAGGAACTATGGGTTGACTGCTGCTTTTTCAAGTTGCCAACACAAGCACTGGGATGTTATCCAATAAGATATTACTACAGAAAACAATAAATGAACAGAATTTAATGTTTTTTACATGTTGTAGTGTTTTTGGGTTCATATTTCCTACAATTGATACATACCAAAAATTTAGATTGTAACATCAAGGATTATGGTTTTTACATAAATAGAATTCCTAAGTTACAAGTGAATAACAAGTAATCAAGATTTAAAACAAGACATTCTTCACAACTACAAAGGTTTTTAAGCTTTCCAAACTTCAAATTGCATTAATAAGAAATACAAATAAAATGTATAGATAGGTGCAAAAGAAATTTAACATTCTTATTAAGCTTAGCCCATATTTAATGGACTAAATTCATATGAAGTCATAGTCAAATGATAATGACAAACATGTTTCTAGCCAATTCACAAATGTATGCAATTAATCACATGATTAATGCAATCATGTGTTTCCAGTTATATAGTTCATGTGCTTCGTTGTTGCCAAATTTTGCTCTTAGCAGAAACTTTCTTTTAAAATAAACACTTATTCGTCAACTATAATAACATACACAAGAAAGCAAAATATACTTAATTTAAAAATAAACAGACAATAAGATTTTTTACTTTTTAAAATTTTTGATGAATTTTTTACCATATTTCAGCATCTTTACGAATTATGAAACTTGAAATTTTATCTAAATTTTACAGATAAAACAACTAATATAAGTTAGTTTAATGTCAGTTTGAATTAAGTCATCAACATGTGATTACCTTTATCATGCGATTGTCATGAATTGAGCCCATTGTAAAGATTAAAATAAAATTAATTTGTTAAAGTAGAATTCTTAGAAATGAGTCAATACTTTTTTAATTCTTTTAATAGGTACCTTAAAACAGATGCGGCAGTAAAAAATTACAGAATATATACAAAATAATTTAACATTAAAATCCAAAGATGTTATGAACTAATACTATTAAACAAGAGGTTACATTATTTAAAATTAAGCTGTATTAAAACTAACACTTGATTCATTTTAGTATGCACACCACTTTTAACACCTGAACATGAAAACTATACCAATTATAATGTTAAATTTTGCGGTGAAAACCTGATGTTTACGAAAAGAGAAAACTTTCATGAACTGTCAAAAGAAATTTCCGCAAGATCATTTTAAATCTTACTAACGAATTCTTCCTCAGTAAGTTCCCAATTTATAGTTAATTTTAAGATATTAATGTGTTTTTTATTTTTTTGGTAGCAAAGTATGTTTGCTGCAAAGGAGATTTAATAGTCAGCGATGATACATTAAAATATTGACAATTGTATACAAACTCCGCTCAGTTTAAAATAAACTGAAGAAATTGTTACACCATATGTTAAATAGATTTCACTAATTAAATAAAAAACTTATTATACAATTAATGTTCAAAGTAAATATTTAAGGCGATTTTTTTTAGGAAAAAACTTTTTAAAAGTCCACGTTGTCAATATGATTTAACTATGTCAACAAGATGTCGTTAACATATTTCGTTTTTATTCAGCATTTACTTTTGTCAACGAATACAAAATGTCATTTAAATCTTAAAAAAGATGAAGAACAGATAAATGTATTGATAGCACACACACAGATTAGCTTTGATCAAAATTAACATAAGTAGTACATTTTATCACGTAGTTAAATAATTTAATACTTACGGTAGTTTTTGGAACATTTCCTCGCTGAGTTACGTTTTTGCTTGCTTTTTCATTAGCAATACGCATTCGTTGACTGCTAACCATTTTTTAAAATTTGTAAAATTAAATTCTACGCTATTAACCTAAACACAACAGAGGCTACAAATACACGTAGTCACAAATTTAGCTTTCCAAGTGCCAACTGCGCGACGTTGACGTGTTTAGATAAGAAATGAGCATTTCAAGCGGTTGCAGTGTAACTGTATATTTTAACGTTTGCTTTTTTTCCTGGTCATGTGAATCAGTTTCATGAGAATTGATAAAACACATTGAATACGACTTCACAAATAAAAAAAATATCATCAAAATTTTTTAAAACCCTTTAAAATAAAGAATGAGGATTATTTTTCTCTATTTACATTCATTTTATCACAAATAGGCCTGAAGGGTAAATCAATACATTTTACTGTGCAAAATATGATAGAAAATTTGACTCCCGAGATCCTCTAGAAATTTTTTTTATTTGAATTAAAGGTAATCCGAATAAAAGTTTTGGCATATTCTGCTAAAATTTTGAAATTAAAGATAATTTGATTCGGGTTATTACGAAAAAAATGTGTAAATTAATTCCTCCGGTACGGACTGTTTCATGACCGAGTGTGTTTTTTAAATCGATTTTCTAATTTTTTAATCCAATATTTGAATGCTTAGCTTAGTAACTCTATTTGTTGCCTAATGTATGACATTCGAATTTTGAAATAAAAGCTACCAAAAGAGCTTTATGGTTATGATACAGGATACGAACAAATCAATTCTATTTTGCTAAGGTAACTAATTTACAATATAATTTTAAATTAGCTATAAATTCAGTTAAAAATGTTTGTGAAAAATTAAACTAATTTTTTTTTTACAAGAATTGATAAATTAGGAATCATAATGTCTTAGAATCATTGGAAATAACATTGCTATGAGCTATATAATAGTTCTTTGGATTATGTTTCAACAAATATAAAAATCTATACTTTATTTTAAAATAGTATTTTTTCCTTTTCTACGGCATTTTAAAAAAGGTGGCTCTGATAAAAACAAAACTATTGTGCGTGTGCATTGTTGGAGATAAGAACCTGCGATCTTTGGATTAGTAAGCATATAACATACTTCTAGACACAATTGATCACTTATGTATGGAGGCTGTTATTGGCTTATTTAGATACCGCCACAGTACTCCCCAGCCTGTGAGTTGGTGGATAGGAGAATGAACGAGACATTTGTTGTTATGGCGAGCGTGTCAGTTGTTACTATTGCGTCAAGTGAGTCTGATGACTTTGCTGCGTCAAGTGAGTCACACGACTTTGGTTGCTGCGTCAAGTGAGTCTGGCGACTTTGTTTGCTGCGTCGAGTAATTCTGACAACATTGCTTGCTGCGTCGAGTGGATCTGACGACTTTGTTTGCTGCGTCAAGTGGGTTTGACGATTTTGTTTGCTCTTCTTGCGGGTAGATTGAGCCCCGACAGATCGGAAGGATTGTGTTTTTCTTTTCAGCGAAGGTCACCAATGTCGGAAATTAGAACCCGCGACCTTTGGATTCGTAAGCACGTAACATACGACTAGACAAAAGGGATCACTTCTATCCGGAGGCTGTTACTGGCTTATTTAGATACCGCCACATGCTTGTTTTACTTATTCCTGATAATCTTATATTTTAAGAAACATGACCTTTCGCTGAAAGAATAAAATAACCAGATGAAGCTTATACCGACAAGGAATAAAGTCAAGTTATATTTATTCAAAAAGTAATATTAAATTGCAATAGTATTGGGTAATATTTTTCATTTTTTTTAATGATGAAATATTTAATAAGATAATGATTATTTAATGGCATGAAGTCATCAAAAAATATTTGGTCTGACACTGCAATTCCCTATTTAGTCTTGATCAGTGGCGTAACGGAGAACATTTGGGCTCCCCTGCAAAATCAGGTTTTGGGCCCCCAAGTTGGATTTTACAAAGGGAAGCAGTCATGCTTTGAGTTCCCTAGAACCCTGAGGCCCCCGCATTGTGGGGGTTGCGGGGGTGTACGATACGCCACTGGTCTTGATAGCTTTTTCTTTATTTTTATGATGAGCGTTCGTTTTTTGCTTTGTTTTTCTTTTCTTTTATTCTTTATTCCAAAAACATTAAAAAAATGAATATTTTTGCTGACGTTCTTATAATGTGGAAAATGTCACATAATATTAGCATTTGTCATACTATTAATTAATATGCTTTATTAAATTATTAATTTTTTAAAACAAATTTAGGCTTCGAATTATGAAAGGAATTAGTTTATAATGGCTGACTTTTTTCTTTACATTAAAATTATCTTTTGTTTTTGAAATTTGTATTCTGACTCGAGAGGACTCGATGCGCTGAACATGAGAATGCGAGTGAAATATTTCATATTCGAACGTTTTTAATTCATTTAATTTAGTTTTAAAAATTGAATCTATGCTTCCATACATCAAGGCTGCCTTCGACTAATGTTTGTGAATAAGAAATATTAGGGTTATTTTTTCAAATTGGAAAATATTTCAAGACTAATATTACATTCTGACTTATAGAAAGTGATACATTTTATCATGCTAAATTTCAGAGTGAATTAATTCCTTTTTCTTTTGTGTATATAGTATATATCCACACTCTTCGTCTTTTATATTAAATTATAAATTGATACACAACTTTACTTGTTAAAGGGAAAAACTGGCACATTAAAATATATGTAAGCTTATTAAAGAAATAGTATAAAAAAGCATATATGAAACATAGCACATATAAAACATTTAATATTTTTCACCTTTTAATGAAATTCTTGCTGCGTCTTTAAGAAAGTTACGTACATACGCCAGCACGCAGTGACATAATATACACCCCGCAACGTGAAGGGGGGCAGGTAGGGACATCTTAAGACTCTTTGAAGCCCTGGGTCCCTATGCAAAGAGTAGGCCTTACCTGAGACCGTTAAAGGTAGACAAAATATAGCATACATTGTCAAATACTCGTCCAAACGGTAATTTGAAGCAATTGAATGTACGCGACTTACAATACCAAAAACCTAGGCACAAACCGGCTATACCGATGACCACATTTTGACTAAATAAGTCGAATGATTGTTCGTGGTATTAGGCCTAGGCATGTGTGTGGACAACGGTCATCACGTAATAATACAATCTTACCGCTTTTGCCAATCGACATGCAGTTTGAAATTCCCTGTTTTTCGGAGAATATGTACGGGAATAATATTTGACCATTAAAATTATCCACAGATCATAATCTTATTAAGACAGAGTCGAGAACGGAACGAGGCCCTGGGCTCATGCTTTAAGACGTCCCTAGGAGGCCCAAAGCCTGACTGACGCAAAGTACGTATGGTTTTGCAATCCTTTGTAAGATTCGACTTTGCCCCAAAACTGATTAGGCAGTAGAGCCCTAATACTCTTCGTTACGCCACTGTACGCGCGCTTACACAGACACACACAATGGGACCAAAAAAGAAAGAGAGATAAATAAAAAGAGGACTCCCCCCATATAGATATATTGCCATTTCTTTACTTTAAGGTTACACAGTAACTTTTCTTGAAAAAATAAACTTGAGGAAATAATTTAAAAAATAATAATTGATGCTTTTTTTTTCAGATTATATTGTTAAACTAATTTAGAAAATAAAGCCAATTATTATTTTGATTTAGAAAATAAAGCCAAGTCATTATATTCTAAAATTAACAAAAAATTGAAATCTCTGAGGTTTCTTAGAATTTTTAGAAAATAGTCAATTTATATAACACTTTTACAGTCATTTCAAGAGATTTATGTTTCTTCGATAATTGAAAAAAAAAAAAAAAAAAAAATAATTGATAGCAAAAAAATTAATGGAAACAAAAGAATCATTAGAAATAAAATAGAATTATTAGAACCAAAAAAATTGGAAACAAAATAAAATTATCAGAATTCGTAATACTAAATTTATACTAATCTTATTGCGCATATATATGTAAATATCTCTAAAATTTATCAAAACTTTCTCGATATGAAAAAATGCCTTTAGAAATAGAAAGCACATGCATCATCAAAAGTAAAAGTTTTAAGAGAACGCATTTAAAGTTTTCAAATTTAAAATTTGGAGATAAGTTTCTCAACTGAACGCCTCACAAAAAACTCAAATGAAAGGGAAAAAAATTGTTATTTTTAGGGTACTATGAAGACTTAAAAGTTTAAACTATAAAGATTTCACACCAAATCTGAGAATTTTAATGTTTTGCGTTCGAAAAGAATTTCACCATATATCTACTAAACAGAGGAAGAACAAAACATGCGAAATCTGATAATTTATACAGCTACTAAAACATCTGTAAGAGAAGCATAAATTCTCAGACATTTGCCCCAACTACGCATAAGCCAATTTCGAGTCATCAAAAGTGTTTGTATGAACATAAAACAGCTGTACTATTTCAAATTAGGTACTAGTAAAATTAATGCATCATCTGACATGGCTCATAAACTTGCTCAAATATTTCTTCCGTTTCTGACAAAAAGTAGAGTTATCTTAGAAATGAGATGTTTTTATGATATATAAAAGAAATAGCTCGTTGTATAGGTGAAACTGAGAAAAGCAATTTAAAAATAAAATGTTCTTGTATTTTAGGCAATTTTTTAAAGACTTTTATAATTCTTTCTTTCAAACAGTAATAAGTTTTACTAAGGTCCCTCTTTTAGGACAATTTGTGAGTAAACTTGTTTGTAGAAGTTTGCCTTTTTAAATAGTTAGTAATAATGCATTTTTTATAGCTTTTTTAAAAGTAATTAAAAAAGCATATAACTGAGATTTATAAGTAAAATTTTTATTTTTATAATAAAATTATTCGAAAATATGTGTGGTGCGATATGATAGTGTTCTTTCAGAGAAATAATTTTTTTTAAAAGAAACTTCTAATACATAAGAAAATAATTTATAGCTGCTAGTAAGAACTAACGAGGAGCGGCTCTAGGGCCGGACAAACCGGACCCCTGTCCGAGGCGGCAAATTTTAAGGGCGGCATTTGGATCAAATTAAAAAAAAATATTTTTTTGTTACAAAAAATTTGATATATTTTTTGAAATGTTATTGGGTGTGAATTTGGTATTTCATTTAACGCATCTTATTTTTTTATTTTGTACTCTGTATATTTAATGACAGTTTTCTTTTATTTTCAAACTTGAAGGGTTTGAGGCGGGAGTATATGTTAAAGCGTTTTATATGTTTACACATCTTTAACTAGTAACTTTCTCCCCATCCCGGAGTGAGGTCACAATTGACATTCCTATCACCCTTACGATGTCCGGTTTCAGCTTACCAAAAGGGGACAAGAGCAATAAGAGATTTGGGTAGATAGAGCCAGAAGAGATGCTTTATTTTAGTCTTGAGTGTACTTATTATAAACTAAAACAAACGCTTGTGATCCCCACCTTTAGAAGACTATTTTTCGAAGAAGTTGGATTGCTTAAATAGATGATTCCTTCTCTTTCATTTCATTCGTTCGAAATAATAACAAGTAATTACCTCCTTAATTTCGAATTTTTAAGACTTAAAATAATATATATATATATATATATATATATATATATATATATATATATATAGAGAGAGAGAGAGAGAGAGAGAGAAGAGAGGGTGGCATTGGAGAGAGGGGCGGCATTTTCCATTTTTGTCCGGGGTGGCAGAACTGCTAGAGCCGGCCCTGGAAATAACTTTTAAAAAAATATAACCGTGAGTAATATGCAAAATTTGCTTTTATAATGGATAGAGCAAAAAGATACATAGTCTAATTTAAGTGATTTATAATATGGAAAAACATGTAGTTTAATATAAAGCAGTGGTCTTCAAACTATGTTCCACGGAAAACTAGAGCTCCACGAATGAAACTTAGGGGTTCCGCTAGTTAATAAATGGAAAAAAAAAAATTTTAAGTACGTATGCAAAACAGATTCAAGTTCTCTACTAAGTTTGCACAAACACGAAATATCTAAATCCTTGCTTCCCAAAGCAGGTCGCACGTTCCACGGGGAAAACGTGTAAAACATATTCGACTCTGGACGGCCTCTTTTTTACGTAATTTGTTGCAACTATTAATTTTTTGCATATGCCAGCTTGGGAACTATTACAGGTGCAGGTTATTTTGTTGAGGTTAATTTCTGCCACAATGGCAGAAATTAACTTCAGCAAAAGTCATAAAAAGGATATTTGTGTTTTATGACAATTTTTAGAGGGAATAAAGTAGAACGATTTTTAGAGCAGTGGTTTTCAAACTTCTTCAACTCACGGAACCTCTAGAACTAGAAAGTGTTTTCGTGAAACCCTATTCCTCACAGACAGTTAGAATATATCTTAAAATAATGTTTAAAATAGATCCACAATAGATCATTAAATGGGCAATTAAAAAGTATTGCATTTATTATTAAAAAATTTTAATCTACTTTTAATACAATTTGGTCACTAATAATATTAATCTGTGATCCAAGTATCAACTACCCATGCATTATGTTTAATAATTGGAGTATGTGCTTGCATTTTTGCACACAAACTGTTGAAGTCTAGGTCTATTGAAAACCACTGCAATCGCCTTATATACCCAAGTCTCAAGTTTCATTTGTTTCTATTCTTTGTTTTTGTGGCCACTCACATTGAGAAATATTTTTCATTTGTACACATTGTTCTGAAGGAAAATAAAATGTTTAGAGCTGTGTGAGATATACTGTGTATTTTACATGAATTTAGCATATCGTCAGCCTAATTATCAGACTGCGTAACTCCACCGGTGTTACTGATTTGATATAGGAGTGCAACGCGCCAAGCGCTTTTTGGGGCGATTCCTTAATCCCTTTGTTTTGTCTACGCCATGCCACAGTGCTTGCTCCGCTTTTAATGTATTCCTCGATCAGTGTAATGACTACTTTTTTTTATTTCATAATAAAACTAGATTTCGAAGGGAGAGGTGGTGGCAAGATTTTAACATAAAATAAATACAACGGAAAGTAATATTAATGTATTACACTTCCAGATGTAAATTATTTACACTATTTTAAGCGTTCATTACACAAAATTTGTAACAATGTGTTACTTTTGCTGAGTAGAGATCCCGCAGAAAAAAAATAAAACAAAAAACTAACACCAATATACGTTATCCCCACGGCAACCACATTATCGCACGATAAAAATATCAAAGTAAACTATATTGTAATATTATCGCCTATCTTGGCGAACATAAACAACAACTTGGCGCCGAGCCCTACTGTATCAAATTAACATCCCAGATGGAGTTACGCAGTCTGATAATTAGACCGACGATATGTTCTTGCTTAAATTTAGTTTTTAACATCGTATTCGTTGACATATTGTAAGTGTTTTTTCTACCATCTCGTGGAACTCGGGACAGTAAACAATAAAATATTCACAATCTAGAAAGTAATATATATATATATATAAAGATTAAACGTTTTAATATTCTTTTATTATATTATATAATAAAAGTTTAAAAAGTATCGCAAAATAAGGTTATCATATATGAATACAATTTTCAGATTCTTAATGACAGGTATAAGCTTTAAATTTTTGTGGGTATACAAACATTTTAGAGAACGTGAATTCTTTTTGCACAAACATTAATAAGTTTCTTTTAGAATTTTCTATTGTGACTCGTGGAACCCCTCGGTATGCCTCGTGGAACACAGTTTGATGGTCACTGATTTAGAGAAAGAGAATCTTTTTCTAAAAGAATGTGGGGAACTTTTGTGGTTATTTTATTTCTGAACTATTTATTTTTAGCTCCAGCATTTATATGCAATCATGGACCAAAAAAAATTAGCGCACCAATCGTCAAAATGAAACGAAATTTTACATACGTAATGACTACTTTGATCTTAGTAAATGATCAGAAAATCGAAGAAAAAGGATAATTTATTTTAGAGAAAAATGCAAAAGAACGGAGGATTTAATACCCTGTTGAATCCCTCTAGCACGAATGCACGATGCGATACGATCGGGTATTGAGGCATACAAGTTCTCTATGATGTCTTGAGACATTTCGTTTCATATTTGCTATAACCTTGCCTCTAGTTCGTTCAAACTCGTGGGATGCCCAACTTGCCGTCCCAAATGATCCCAGATATGCTCGATTGGAGACAAATTTGGGGATTGGGCAGGCCAAGGAAGGTTACTAACTGTGCGGAGACAGTCTTGTTGAAAAATGGCTCCTGGGAGCCATTGCATGAGTGGCAACACATGTGGTTGCAGGATGCCATAGAAATACCGCTGGGCTGTCATGCTGCCACGAATCAATACTAGGGGTGACCGCGTATTGTAGGCAATGGCACCCCATACCATCACACCAGTTGTGGGAGTGGCGTGTCGCTGTAAAGCAAAGGCAGGATTGAGGCGTTCACCACGGTGTTTCCACACACGAACACGATTGTCATCCCTGCTGAGATTGAATCTGGATTCGTCACTAAAGGCGACCTGGTTCCGTTCCGCTGCAGTCCAGTTTTCTCTTGCGTGGCACCACTCCAAACGGAGGCGTCGATGGGTGGGTGTCAAGAGCAGTACACTTAATGGGCGCCGCGATCCAAATGTCCTTCAGCCAGGTGCCTTCGTATGGTTCGAGAAGACACAGGGACCCCTAGTGAAGGTGCTAATTGTGACTGAATGGCGGCCGATGAAGCAGTTGGCTGTACGCGTGCATTTCTTACGATCTGGCGGTCTTCTTGACGACTGGTCTGTCGTGAGCGTCCTGAGCTTGGTCTTCGTGTAAGTGACATCTCTCGGATCTACTGGTCCCAACACCTCCTCACAACACAATCAGAGCGGCCTAACTGACGAGCTACTCGCCTAGCTGCCCACCCAGCTTTATCATGCCGATGATTCTCCCCAAACTGCGACAGCTGCTCATATTGTCTTCGAAAACGGCGTAATGGCATATCTACCTCAGCTTTTGCTTTGTAAATGATTCAGCACACTAAAACAAGCTTTGGTTACCTGTTTTATACTCCACGGAGAACGACGTTAAACGCCCTCTACAGGCTATACGTAATGCGCAATCACGCTGCATTTCTCTAATCATTTGTATATTGCCAAGTTTCATCATGATCCCGAAATTATTTCTTGGTGTGCTAATTTTTTTTTGTTCATGAGTGTATATTAGACGGAAATTGGAGAACCTTTATATTTCGTGTTAAAACAGCAAAAATGAACGATATCTTCAGTTTCAAATTATTTTGTAATCCCTTAAGAATTAATGTGCACGTGTAAGATAAAACAACAAAAATTATTGCATTTGCTATTATAATTATAATTTTTTAAAATTTGTTAGTGTTATATGCGTAAATATCCATCATGGAAAGATGACGAATATATAACAGACTTTAAGACTTACTTGTGTTGCATTTATTTATATAGTATTCACCAGTTTCTTAGAGTAATTTTACATGTTAGTTAAAAGGATTAAGTGTGCGTTTTCTTAGCTCGAATGCACCATAATACTCCACAAACATTTTTGATTAGCGTTGCTATTTAATGAAAAAATTATTTTCCCCTTATTGGAAAAAAAAATTCTCAGTTGTTTATAAAAACTAATAGAAGTCCATTTAAAACAAGGAATATTAAAGAGCTCTAAAGAACATCCAATGATTCTTTACTATACGTAAAAGAATTCTAATAAAAATAACTGTGCTTGAAATTGAAACGAAATGTGGTTATAATGTTTTATTTTGTGATAATTTTGCTTTGTGGTTAGTAATAAATGAGCAAATCTGCAATTGGGAAATATTCAATTTGTATTACTTCAAATGTTGAAGAAGTTTCGAAGATAATGTGTTAGTAGGCTTATTTGAGAATGATTTATCGAACGAGCAACTAGCACCAATAATGTTATATGCTGTAGGGTTCCGATTAACTTTGTTTTTGGAAATGATTCTAGAAGTTTTATTACTTATATAATGCGATATTTTTTAATTATTACTAACTAAGACACATAATTCTCAATATTTTTATTACCAATAAGACTACTTTTTAAATATTTCTGTTAAGTAAGAAAAAAGCTGTATTTTTTCGTTATCATTTCTAGTCATTTTAGGGCCTCGGTATCCAGATGTTTCTAATAACGAACTCTTGACCAGCGTTGTTGAAATGCGGATTCAAGTCCTGATGGCTCTGAACACCCTCCCTGTATAGAAGTTGAGGTGCGTTCAACGCGTCGATGCACTAAGTCCTCCCTTGTTGTGTTATGGAAGTTTTGATAGTGGGGTACCATCAAGGCATCGTCCTCATCACTTGGCTTTGTTTCAAAATTAAGAGGGCCTTCGCCAACAGCCCTAGTGTAGTTTCAAAGTTTGATGTTAATTATGTCTCATTTCTTAATCAATATCATGCTCACTGCACATTTTTGGTAAAGCCTTTTTTGATATTCATTTATAAATATTTTTATTTGAATTAATAGAATTTTTAGAATGATTGCATATTTAAGAACGAGAGAAATAATGGAATGTAGATTTTATTTAAGATGGCTGCCTCGAACTAAAATAAACAAAATGTAAAGAACCAAAAAAAAAAAAATACTAAAGCAGCTGAGAACTGCGAAATTACAATAATTTAAAATGATTTAAAAAATGGAATAAGGAGAAATTTACTTACATTTTCCATGTAAAACGGCGCTGAAGAGTATAAGTACCAGGATAAAAAAAATTAATATGAAGAATTTCAAATTGCCAAAAGGAAAAAAAATTAAAAAAAAAAAAAGGAAGCAGTAAAATAAATAAATAAAAATAAATAAATAAACAAACAATTTGAGGTCGAAAGAAGAATTAAAATTAAAAAATTAACGAGTTTATTGTGGGATGGGAAAAAAAAATACGTATGAAATCATTTATTAAAAATAAAACATTAGAAATTCGCAATCTGTTATCATTAAGAGAAGAAGACGATTCTTTCTGTGATGTACTTCGTATCTTAATGTTAGTTCTCTGATTCACACCATAAGTCAGCACAAAAAAATTTTGGATGCCCATTTTAACCTTGTGAGAAATAGTTTTCGACTATGCCACCAGATTTATCACATTTCCATTGTGTTGGAAGCGAAGAATAATTCTAACTCAAGATTAAAAAAGAAATTTAACCCCTTAAAAAGAAAAATTTACGAGGCAATTTGGTAAGCACTATAATCCATGTCTACCTAACTCTCGATACCCAAAAATTAATCTTTGTACTCACCAGAAATCCTGAGATATCTTAATATCCAATGAAATTTACAAAAATGATTTGAAAATAATCAGATTACATAACAATTATTTTCAAGTTTGAAGAGCAGAAAGTAAAACCTTAAGATTGGCTTTCAAGGTACATAATATAAATTGGCCTTACAAATATTCAACAACTACTTTCAACCAGAAGTTTTTTAAAAGTTTTGAGCTAATTTCAAATATTTGTAATCCAATTAACTCTAATCACACACACAAATTCGAACATCACCAACAAACACACAACACACACACACACACACACACACACACACACACACACACACACACACACACACAACACACACAATATCCTAAGATTACTTTCAATACATATATAATGGCCTCCGAATCTTCAACTCACCAAAGCTTTAAAAGTTCTGTGAGTTTATTGTAAATATTTGTAATCCTTCATAACCTCTAATCACACACACACACACACACACACAACACACACACACACACACACACACACACACACACACACACACACACACACACACACACACACACACACACACACACACACACACACACACACACACACATTTTTCCCCCCTTCATTCCTTTGTAATGTGTGATTAATACTTATTTCTGCGAGCACGGGGATTTTGTAATTTTTTTCAATAAAAAAAAATATGTATAAAATAGTTAATTCTTTTTAAAAAATTGAATTGCTTAAAATTAATAATAGGGTTACTTTTAATAAAAGTATACCCCCTCCCCACAAAAAAATAAAAATCATAACTTAAGCAATACAGATAACATATTTACCAAACGATAAAAATCAGTATAACCCTAATGCAATGTTATCCTTCAACTTGGCGAAAATTTGAAACAATGGAGGGTAACGAATATTAAATGAACATCTTACGTGCACAATTAAAATCTACTTCACTATAAGCTTCTAAATTTGTCATACTTTTATAAAAGCAGCCTAATGAATATTATGAAAAAAGATGTATGTTTTTTTCCTTTTCTAAATACAACCCAATATTTTAAAAATAACTTTATACATATAAAAAAGAAGAAAATATTGAGAATTTTAAAAATTGCAAAAGGTTCTATAATTTTTTCAGGGGGAAGTTATCCAGTGATTTTCATCAAATAATTCATTAACGATATTTTTGCGTCATTTTATGTATGTCCGTGTAAAATATTTTATATATTTAAGTAAAGCTTTTTTGAAAAAAAAAATGTTATCAATATAAAAAAGATATGTATTTCGAAGTATTATATTTATGTTCAACTAAAGCGGAATTTTTTTTAAGTTAAAAAGTTGTTTTAACAGTTCTAGAGAATAACTAAATTATCATCATTTATGCATACAAGAACTCTAAGCTCTATTAGAAATATTAAATATGTATATACCTCAAAAACGGAATCTAAATTTTTATTATTTCACTGTTTCGAGTATACCTTGAAACCCTTAAAGCATGAAAATTTGAAATAAAAGTTGATTGTATGGATTTAAATATTATGTTTCTATGTAATTAGGTAAAGATAGACTTCAATATTCTCAACCACTTTTACTTACAAACTTGTTAATGAAATTTTTATAAAGTAAAAATTCTCTACTAAGATGCATCAAAAACTGTGTATTCATTTGAAACTGTCTAAAAATAACTAAAAAAACAAAAAAGTTCAAACTCACTAAAAAACTGTACCATTGTACACCGATTATATCATTAAAGCCTTTCTGAGTGAAAACGGTGGAAACGGACGTTTTATTGTATTGATATAGTTTTGCCCTGTCTTAGGAACCGTTTTCGCTTGGAGAGCTCACGTTTATATTTTATTCAAATACCTTTACCCTGTCTTTGAACACCGTCCTCTCTTAGGATGCTGACGCATAACTTTACCTTGCCTACAGACACTGTCTTCATTTAGAAAGCTGACGTTTTTATTCTGTCAACCTAGCATTACCCTGCCTTCGGACACCGTTTCCGCTTAAGAAGCTAACGTTTTTTTGTATCGACATTGCTTTATTTTGTCTTCGGATATCGTTTGCGAATGAATTACTGAATTTCTCATTTTATTAATAAAAAATATACTCATATTATCTTTCAGTAAATAAAGTGTAAGTAACCCCGTTTGATAAAAAGAATAATTGGAATTTCCATCTTTTTTATACTTTCAAATAATAATTCATAATTAAATATTATTTACCTTATTTATAATAAGTATATTTTTCGCCAAACTATTAACTTTAAGAAATGTCTGGAGTATAATTTTAAAAAATATTTTTTCTTCGATTTTAAAAGCAGTTTAAATATTTTAAAACAGTAGTCTCAATAAAATTTTTATTTTTTTTACTTTTTCGAATAATTTTATAGAAAAACTTTATTGTTCAACTTTTGAACTGGTGTACTGAATTTGAAATTTTAATAAAGTAAATTTAATATCGGATATTTTTTTGTACACCAAAGATTGTCCATTCTCTGTATTAATATCGAGAATAAAGGTCAGTTTAAAAACTGCATGATAAAATGAAAAAAAATTCTTAGATACAAAGTACTTGAAATCATACTCATATGGTAGTTCCTAGAATTGATCAAATACTTCAGAAATTTGAAAAAAACCTGTAGGTGAATTTCAAATATTTAACTTAAAATAAAAAAATCAACTTTTCTCCTATATAAACCACATTTAAATCTAAACAGTAAAACATTTTTTTTAATTTCATTTTGAAAGTTCATTAGAAATAAAAACATAAGAAGAGAGAAAAAGAGCTAAAAAAAAAAGGCAATCGAACGCTGAGGGGTGGGGGGTAAGAAAGGAATAAATAATCAAAAAAATCCTCTGAAATAAGTGAATCCTTCTCAAACACTGTCAAGGTCATTTTATTGCATTCCAAAGCCTTGGAAATAATTATGTGGAAAGCAGTTCACAGAAAAGATCGTACTTCCGAAAGACGTATATATTCGTCCAGAAAATTAATTCTTTGACTGAGCGAGACGTTTATATACGTCGGTGACACTTAAGAGGTTAAAGTTGTATTGTAGGTTTGGCGTCAAAGTATAGTATTATTTAATTTATAAAAATATTGTTATAGTATGGAGGAGGGTGCGATGAAAATTATGATTAAATATTGGATGTCAAATATTGAAAGTTTGAGAAGCACTGCATTAATGTCAAGGTAAAACTCTTAAATAAGAAATACTATACAGTCGAACCTCTATATTGCGAATTTTTTATGTAGTGAACTATTTCCTGGAACCTTGAACATTTCACGATTTCCTTCGTAAAATAACCTCTCTACAGCGAAGTGCATTTTCTATACAACGAACTTTTTTTTTTGTGATTCAATTTTTGTTCTCCCTTTTTTAAAAGTATTTCTGAAAGAATTTCAAGTTATTCTCTCTTTAGCACATTTTATGGTGGTCATAAATCTTGAACCGGTTTTATTAGGTGCTTAACTCGCCAAGAGAAATAGAGTTCTGGACGTTTCATCCAAGTGCAACCTTTAACCCCCATTGCCCAGTTCACTAGAAACTTCTTCGAATCCTCTTTCACCCTCAGGGGAATTGTCCGTGTCCCGTGTTCTAATTATAAAATAATGTATGTTTAATATTACTTATATGCTTTAAATTATATATAATGTCCTTAAAATTCATTAATTTTAGTATAAAATTATTTTCTTAATATTGAAAATACAGTGGATTCTTCGACATTCTTTTTCTTGTTTTCCTTGCAATTTTTCTTTCTTTCTTTTTGATGGGCAAGATATGTAATATAAAATAAACATAAACTAATTTTACAAAAGGTGTGAATAATTACTTTTTTAATATATAGTGCTTATGAATTTAAAATTTGTTTTATGTGGTGTATAAAGTATATTAAAAAATGAACCTCTATATAGCGAATTTTCCATATAACGAAATTTTTCCGGGATTTATAGCGACTTCGTTATATAGAGGTCAGACTGTAATTTTCTTTTACTGCCTTTATATAACATGTTAATCAAATTTAAGTATTTTCTTAGATATATTCATCTAAACGTAGGATAGGGCTTCCTTAAAGCAACTAATAGGTCTAATGGTTCCATGATTCGATAAAGTTTGAGACCACTGATATAAAGGATTTATTATATAAAAAGAAGTATAGTCAATCATAAATGGTGCATAACATGAAGTGATAAGTAGTGATGAAATATAATATACGAATATGCGTGTATTAGAATGTTAGCACCACTGGCGCAGCTAATTCTGAGTGGGCCCCGTATCAAAACTCATCCGGGCCCTTTTTTAGAAATGAAAGCCCTGTTAGTGTTACTGTAGTTACATCTATGGGGTCCCTGTAGCTTGGGGGCTTCGTATCATTGATACGACTGATACGGTTTAGCCACGCCCCTGGTTAGTACTTACCCCCTTAATTTTTCTCTTATTATTTCATATTATTCTGTGTTTAGTTATTTTCGAAGCAATATTTTTATTTAAAGAATTAAATGAATTGAAAAAAGTTGATCGCGTGATTCGAACCCTATCCGCTTGATTAGAAATCAGGCGTCCTACCAAATGTGCCATTGCCTCACGGTAGATAATTAAAACTTAATTGTATAAAAGCTAAGCATGAATTTCGAAGGTTATTTTTTCCGAATTGACTGGCCATTCGGCGGAATTACATTGAGGGTTGAACACCCTAAAGAAGTACTACTATTACACCAAGTCTTGACCCGAAATGAATTTCCTTAGTCGTGCCCTCCCCTTGTAAGATATTTTGTAAAATAAATATCCGATCTCTAATAGGTTTCTAACATACCTACAAAAGTAATCTACTGAGATCAGATGATTTAATTGCACACATTATTATTTGAAATTTTAAAAGCATGCAATTTTTAAAATGTGCATTTCTAACGATGAAACTTTATTCTATTTTTTAAAATTTTGAGTTTTAATTAATGGTTAATATAAGTTTAAAATGAAGGAAAGGGCACCAGGGAATTCTTCATTCAGTAGTTACATTTGATTCCACACGTAACAACAGGTTATTTTCAGGCGTTTACTTGAACTTTTTCTTTATGATTAGAATTATAGTGACTTTCAGAGAGTCAGCACATACATATTTTTATTCCGGAATTTGAACTCTTAATTTAAAAAAAAGGTAATTTTAGATTAATTGATTTGAAATGATATATCTGATTGTACATATTATACCTCACTGTGGGCCCAATCCCGAGGCACCTCGAGAGAGCGGAGGCTGTTGCCCGCTTTCGTCTAACTACCGGACATGACTTTTTGGGAGTATACCTCCACTGGTTTGGTGTGGCTGCTAACGAGGCCTGCCCACTCTGCGGCCATGCCAGAACGGATGGCGACCACCTGCCCCAATTCACTGGACTCGCTGAATACCCGGCTGATGACATCGTCAGTCGGTACTGGGAGGCTCGGCGTCAAATGGTCAAGAAGTCAAGCACGGGCTTTGGATAAATGAAATAAAATATTAATATATATATATATATATAGGCCAATTCTCTACTAACAAGAGATAACATCCAGACAATAACATTCGACAAACACATAGACAGCAGGAAAATCACACAATGAAGGACAAAAGAGTAATCGAGATAATAAATATAAAATGGATGCTGCAGTGTTATGAACATTACTGACTTAGGACAGCTATTATATAAAAATAATTTATATAAAGGTGGGGTTGAACATGTTTTTGGCCAAACCAACCTTCCCCTTTTTTTTTAAATAACACTGAGCAAAAAACCCGTAGGAAACAATGGATAGAAATATCTAAATCCATTACAAGATAGAGTAACTTACCTAAAATTGCACTTACAAATGCAAAGCCCGCGCTCAAATCTGAGTGGAAACATTAATTTGTTGCCAGATTCTATACCCTAATACAGATTTAAATCAAAAAATGGCTGAAATGTAGCACTTAACAAAAAATTAAAAGAATGGAAAGAAAAAATAATAAAAGTTGCATATTATAGCATAACTATAATAACACCAGAGTAAATATGAATAAACTAATAGTAAGTAATTTCTAATCTAATATTGATTATGGAGATAACTGTAACAAAATATTTGTTTATAGTAATAAGCTTTATCAATCTCATAATTTTTTAAACCTAACTATTTTGAATAGCTTTATTATATAACTATTAATAAAATTAATTGGGTATTTCTGATTTAAGCAATATTTAATAAATGTTTATAGTTATTTATAATGTCTGATTTTTGACACAAGAAATTTATTACGTTGTATATAATTAATAACAATATTTCTGAATATAGAAACATGTCATTACTCTCCCAATGAGGAACTTTTATAATATTGAAATTAAAATCTTCTCTTTTATCATAAATATTAGAAACTATTACATTTTTCTTATAATTTGACATGTATGTCAAGAAAATTTCTTCATTGTTGTTATTATTTGTCTGTATTAAATTAAGATATTTTGAATAAAAAATTTAAAGTTAGGTATAAAAAATTTGGGTTGTTTTCCAAAAATGATTATATCATCTATATAACGATAAATATAAAATGTAGAATTATTAATGTAACTATTTTTAAAATAATGTAAGTATAAATTGGC
>BMAV01019951.1:0-13105 GCA_019973955.1 Trichonephila inaurata madagascariensis
AAAAAAAGTAAAAAAAAAGAAAAAATCCCTTTTCTTGGGCTAAAAACCCAGAACCCTTTGTTTGTGGCGTGGAATAATTTAGATATGGATTTTTACTGTTCAAGGATATCACTCAATTGAAAATGATCTAGTTAATATTAACGGCAGAAAGACTGTTTTTGTTATTAAGATAATTGGAAGATTATCAAAAATGAACATTAATTCTAATTAAAGGCAAGGACAGTTATGAATGGAATGTTAATTTAAGTAAATAAATTTTTGCTTTGCTATTTTCCCAAGACTGATTTTCTTCAGATTCTTTTGCTTTTGATAAACTTGTACATGACAAGAAAGGTGATTCGTGTAATATTTCTTTCTATAAGAATGCACAATTCCCATTTTAACTGATAGTATTTTTATTAACTATGAAAATGAGTATAAGATATATTGAGAATTAATTAATATAAAAAAAATTGTTAAAACTAGTCTTAAGTGAAATGGGTTTCAATCCGTTATATACCTTGAAGCTTCCTTCAATTCTACATAATTACTTTCTTCATTTAAAAAAAATTCGTATTTGTACGCGAGCTTCTGCATTCTCATGTTATACTATTATGTTGCCAATATATTAAGCCAAATAGTCACTGCATTCTCCAACTTTTGATCACTTCCAAAACGCGTTTACCGTCCAGAAACTTAAGTCGTGTAATTAAAGTGTTTCTTGAGAGGATTTCATGACACATCGGATAACAAAAAAAAGTAACTCACAGAAATGAATTTTTTGAATTTTTAATAAAAATCAAAATATTTCATTGTTTGAATAAACATTATGAACAGATGTTTGTCACTGCTTTGTTCAAGAACTGTTTACTGACCCCGGTTCAAATTCAAGAGATTCGTTGCCAATAGCTTTCGAGTAACTTCAAAATGTGACGGAAAGAAATGACCTATCAATAATTGTTTGAAAGGGATTGTTCTGTGGATTTATCTTGAGTTTATTCAAGAGACTAGTTAAATGAACGATTTTCACATGTCAGCAAAATATCATTTAAATCGTCACAACTACGTACAAATTACGCTATCCAGCTGGTTGAATTTCTGCAATAGTCTCAGAGTGATGATAACATTACCAAACATTCTATGAGCTCAAAATTTTCCTCTTTATTTTTGGTCCATGCACATTAAATCCCGTTGCTCATTTAGTGAATGCACATCCGCTTGTTCATTTTACATAATTTTGAATGCCAATCCAGAATCTAAGGAAAAATCAATTATTGACTAAAAAAAGATCCAATGAAAATATCTGACTAGTTTGAATAGAGAGTAAATTTGAATTATATTTTCGCAGATTGGATAGAGCAAGTTCTACGCGAAGATAGAATCATATCAGTCTTCGGGAAAATGTAATTTTTTTTTTTTTTGATGTACTCTACACCAGTGTTCCCCAACCTTTTTATCGCCGCGGACCGGTTAACGTTGGATAATTTTACCGCGGCCCGCTGAGGGGGAACGTTGATTGTTTATATTTTAGATTGTTTTTTAAAAAATTTTTATTTTAATGAAAATTTTTTATTTTTTAACGTTGGTAGAAATTTAAAATATACAGCTCAAAATGAATTTGATTTAAGGTTTTCCCCACTTTACGTTGGGGAAACCTTTGGATTCGCAAAAGCGTTGTTGGGTATATTTATGAATATTTTATTGTCATTTAATTAAATACATGTATATAAAATTAAAACATTATAAAAAAATTATTTAAATCATTATTTTTGCAAAAAATAACTTAGAATAACCTTTTTCCAAAATTATCCTTTTTGAAATGTTACCTATTGGTAAAATATTTTCTTATCGCTTAACCCAACAGACTCAATAAATTTTGAAATGCATAATGGAAGGGATATGTTTACGAAAACAGATTTAAAAAATACGCCGATAATTTTTCAAATGGTTGTAAATCTGAAAATAATTTGAATATTTCAAAACCTAGTAAAGCCTCTGTACGAAGTCTGAGCTATATATGGGCAAAATATTTAATACAATAAAACTTTACAAAGGAACAAAAAAGCAATTTGGAAAGTTTCGCAATTTGCCCAAAATATTGTATTTAAATAAATTTATAATGTTAAAACTAATACAGTATCATTAAAATACACTAAATACATAATCCTTACATTTATGCGCACAAAATCATGGTTAACGTGCAGTCACTTTAACAAAAAAATAAAAAAGTGTTTTTTCATAAAAAGTTATCCAAACCCAAGAAAAATATGCCGCAGTAAATAAAATGGAAACAATTTAATGTTTCTTGTGTGGACCAGTAGTATTTGATCCATGGACCGGGGTTTGGAGACCACTGCTCTACACGAATATATGAAAATGATGCTTTGTGAAATAGCTACAAATTAGATTTACGAAATCAATCAAACTATGATTGTATCCTCAAAACCATGGCCGCAGCTCTTTAATTCTCTGGTAAGCCATCCGTTTTCAAAAAGTCATTGGGTAAATTATTTGTATTTTTTTTAAAAAAAAGAGTGGTTTATTCTTGCATAATTGTCAAAGGCAGGGGTGGCCAACCCTAGCCCTGACTTGAATAATTTTGCGGCCCGCGAGATACTTTATGACTATATAAAAGGCGATTATTTTGTGCGTTTTTTTTTGTTTTAGTGTAGAGTTTTGTAACCAATAAAAAAGTACCATAATTGTTTCAATTTTATCACGTCGCTTCTGTTTTTATAGATATTTATAAGTGGCAGTATTGCATTGTAGTGGTATCCCTCAACATCACGCTTGATTCATGCAATTTTTTTTTTTTTTTTTGCAACTTACACCTGCGAATCGTTCTTTTCGGAAACGAAATTTATCAATCATAAATCGAGTTCAAATTTATTCAGACGAAAATCTGCAACATCAATTTCGATGTTCAGATACACGCATTAAGATCCACTTGCAAAGACTAAGTGAAAGAATTGAGACAAATATTTCATTATTTAAATAAATTAAACATTACTTGATCATTGCATTATAATTATTATATTATATATCTGTGTATGCATGAAAAATAAAGAAAACAATAATGATAATTTATTCTTTTTTAACTTTTCACTCCAATAAATGCTTGCAATGTGTGTGGCTCCAAATCTAATCTAAACATATATATATATTTTATGCGGCCCGAGGGAGATTATAATGTTTTCCCGAAGTGCCCTGCAAGGTCATTCGGGTAGGACACCCCTGATCAAAGGCATAATTTCCCCTTTTAGAAATAAAATCAAAACTATTTTCTCTCTTGAGTTGTTATGAATTCTTAAAAATTGCCCATTACGTCTCCTAGATTGATTCTAAAATATAGTCTTTCGTATCTTAGAGTATAACTTAATAATATATTTTAACAACATTTACTTAAATCAAAACTACAATTTTTCAGCATTTGATTTAAAAAACCGAACAGAATTAAATAAACAATATTTCTGCACTCGTCTCTAACTACTTATATAAGCATTTCCAACAAAAATGTTGTCTGGCACACTGCACGCTTTTTTTAAATCTAAAAAAAATACTATATCATTCTTTTTTTTAATGTCTCATACCAAACTTTTCTCAAATTCAGTTAGATTGGAAATACCAACCCAATAAAACAATTCCGACCTTCCTACGTTTCTAGCATCAAAAAATATTTTTTCATAATTTTGCTATGCTTACTTGCACAATTTGGAAATGTTAAGAGCTTCAATTACAACTACAACAAAAACATATTATTCCTTTTCAAATTTAATTCCTAAGCTTTGATTTTTTTGCATGTACTTCTTTACTTTACTGGCTCCATTTTTAAATTTTGTTTGGTCCTTTAGTCAAATTACTAAACCTAATATTTATTTTCTTCCAGTACATCAAATACTTATTTTAAAAAAAAACTATTATATGAAATACGGTAAAATTATTCTCTCGGCTCTAGAATAAATAATACTGTAATAAAAAATAAATCTTTTTTTCGAATTTTTATGAAGGAAGGCATTTTGATAAAATTCACCTAAATAAATTAAAATCTTATATTGAACACAAACAATTTTCATTTGAAAGTGTTTGAACAAATATTGATGTAAGGTGACTGTGTTGTGTGTTACGGCCGGAATTGTGATTTTATAAAAGGGTATACATGAATGTTTTTTGGAGATATTTATGTGCCAATTGTAATTAGAACATACATATAAAGTTGCCTTAAGAATATTATTACAATAAAAAAAAATTTAAATGCATTTTTTGGCGAAAAATAAAGGAAAAAAGTAACACATTTCGAAACATTCCCCTGTTATGAAATCCTGTTTTTTACAATAAAAAAAATATTTTTCCTATGTATAGAGCTAAGACTGTTTACAGAGACTGAACAAGGAGTTTTGAAAAATTCGCATTATTTTCAGAGTTAATATCAATTAAAATAATAACCGGTGTTTTTTATTAAAGTATGTCTACCCTGATTTATTACTTATATGAATAAATCTACTTTTAAACTATATATTTCAAAATTATAGTTCATGCTCTGTTCAGAAGTCTTAGCTCCCTATATAGGGAAAATATTATTGCAATAGCAGCATTTTCCATAAAAGGAAAATATTTTGAAAGCATGCCATTTTTTCCTTCATTTTTCACCAAAAAATTGAATTATTATTATTATTATTTTTTGTAATTTAATAACGTTTTAAAAATAATTTTATATTATCCAACTGACACTAAATATACACAAATTATTCATTTATGCTCTTTTGCAAAATCACGGTTCCAAATACAGAATGCGTTGACAGGTCTTAGATAAAAGTTGTCACAAAATAATTAAAAGCTTCTACACCAGCGTTTCTCAAACTGTGCGGCGCGCCCCCTTGGAGGGGGACGTGATTTCTCTTTGTGGGGGACCCGAGCATAATGAAAAGGCGAAAATAAAAGACTTCAAGTATTAATTTGCTGAAAGGAATTAAAATACATTCTGACATAATAAAAATTAAATATGCATTTACACTGATATAATATACTTATAAATGCAACAGTACTGTACAATATATTTGGTAACTAACTTAACAATACTAAATTAGAAACACGTTTAATAATTACTAGTGTGCACCCCATGAGCTTGTCATATAAAAAATTTAATACTATCTTGATAAATTTGTTGTCGTATTGTAGCTTTAGCGTCAAAGTACATTTTTATTGCATTCAATGCATTGTTGTTGTATGGGGGAGGAGGAGGGGGGGGTGATGAAAATTATGATTGAAAATTGGGTCTCAAAAATTGAAAGTTTGAAAATCACGTTTCTACACTTATCTAAACTGCTTTTTATTTAAGGTAAAGCCAAAGAAAATATTGTAGAAATTTTAAAAAAAGATTAATTAACTTTTAAATACTATTCCCTTTTTTACGATTCCTTTTTCCTTTAAATACTGTTCCCTTTTCTGCGGTTGCCTGATGATTATAATTCCTAACTCGGGTCCCGACTGTCACGGGTTCTTGTCTTGGTGCCACTGAAGATCCGCCGTGCAGAGGAGGCCAATTCACGCTAAATCTGTCGAGACTCATTGTCCCCTCGTTAGTATAGTTGTTTGGAGAGGGAGGTGCCTGCTCGCGGTATCATCCTCGCCACTTGACCGAAGTTCAAAATTGCGAGGTCCGTCGCCAATAGCCCTCGAGTTGCTTTATAGGGCGATGCTAATATAACTCTCACTCTCATTCACTACTAAAAACTGTTGGGAGTTTATTTTCAAATATAATGAGAAATGAAATTAAAAAAAAGAGAAACCTTTTTTAAAAAAACGTAGCAGCTTTCTGTAATGAAATATCGATATCACTGTGACCAAAAATAGAAGCAGGAAAAAGGTTAAAAAGAAAGAAGCCAAATTGGCGATCTTTTGACATCAATAAACGATGACCATAAAAGTCAACCAATCTCTCTCTAAAGTTACTTTTTATTTCTGTTACACAAACTTTCCGCGCCAGCGTACTTTTTCCTTATATCATGTTAAAGAATTAGGATATAAAAACGTGTTGATCTGTTACTTTAATTGCATTTTTGTATGCGTTTCTTTCCTTCAAAAAGAAAAACGCTGGCCATCTTATATTTTCCCACTTTCGACATACTTTCTGTTTCAAATCCGTAGAACTTTGGCGTTAACTGTATTATCTTCACCTTGCATTTAAATTGAAGTCGTGTTTTTGATACCTGGCGATAAAAACCAACGTAATAAATATCGTTAAGAAACCTGTTAGAATTTATTTTTTATTTATTTATCAAATCTCAGTGCAGTGAGTGGGTTAAAGAGGGGGGAAGGTCTGACACTTGATATTCTATTATGTTGGTATTAGAAACGAGTTTAACTGTTTTGACCTGGACTGGTTATATATCAAATGAAATTAAATGAATAGCTTAATTTAAGATAAAGATGTTGCATCAACTATTAGGCAAGTAATTTAGTAATGATTAATGTGGAAATTTAAAATAATTTTATTATGTATTGATATTATAACAATGTGTATTAAATCTTTATTTTTTTTATATACTCATTCGGAGTTGGATAACATTTAATATTACGCTGCCATTTTTTCAAAACTTAATTTTTTTGTTGAATAGTGATTCATTTTTTACAATATAATAGTTATTTTTTAAAAAAACAAGTAATGTAAAAAAAAATTAAGTCAGTTCCTACTTTGAATGGATGAATAGAAAGTATTTTATTAACGATTGAAAATTTGAACTATATCCTACTATTAGTTCACTCTCTCACTATATATATATATATATATATATATATAGTGAGAGAGTGAACTAATAGTAGGAATTGAAAAAAGAGCATGGTTTGTCTGCATTGTTGTAACAATGCACACCCGGTTTGGCTTGTTTGTCTGAAAAACCGATTTTCGATTCCTACTTTTGTCATTGTTGTAACAGTTACATTGTTACAACAACGAGACAAATCTACGTTGGCGTTGAAAACCGTTAATTAATTAAATTTAATTTAATTAATGAATTGATATTTAAACAAAAATGTATTAACATCAAGTGTCATCCAGTACAAATTTTTAAAAAAGTAATTGAACTTGATTGGATGAATAGAAAGTATTTTATTAACAATTGAAAGTTTGAACAATATAAGTATTTTAATTTCTAGAGAATGTGAGCTAATAGTAGGAATTGAACGAAGAGTTATCTTTATAGAGTGCTAACTGATATTTTACAAAAATAACATATATACTAATTAAAAGGACATATTTCTAAATAATAAATATGATACCTAATAAATCTAAATTACGATTTAAGGTAATTTATTTTATAGTATGACTGTGTTATATGTATCCATAAATGAGCAACTGTGGGTATTTACGTATTATCGCAACCTATTGGCGTCTTTAATTGAAACGAAGCACATGGATGTCAAAACAGCAAGTACGACACATAGGAAATCGGGGTTGCCAACTTTGAGAGGTATTAATAGAGTTTGCGATTGTTGCGATAACAGGTAAGTACCCAATTGTGTTTTGTATTACATAAAAGAAATTCAAAAGATAAATATTTTCGGTACTTACATATTATCGCAACAATCGCCAACTCTACTAATAACTCGCCAAGCTGGCAACCCCGATTTACTATGCGTTCATGTGTGCTGAATTGGCAACCAGGAGCTTCGTTTCATATAATGTCGCAAATAGGTTGCAATAATACGCAAGTACCATATTTTCTTAAACTTTACTAAATGTAATCTTAGGAAATTAATACAAAATATTTTTATAAAATCCTATTTTTCAATAATCGTTTGTTGTTCGTTTAATCTCGAACAGCATAAAGCAACCTTTTTTGAATATCTTTATACTCGCGCGCGGTTTTATTACCATTACACAATCATAAATATATCATCATAAATACAAAATAGGAAAAACATAAAAATCCATATTTTTTTTCTGCTAATTTCTGAAGTATAAATTCATATTCGTCAAAGTATAAATTCCTGGGACATAGAATATTAATTTATAAGGTGAAATAGCAAGGGTTTTACAAAAGCGTTATTGACTTTGTAAATTCTAAGGTTTTGAATTTTGTGGCTAAATATTTCATTCTTTACAAACAAACGAAATCACAGCTGATGTTTTAAAATACAGCATTTAATGGAAATAAAAAGAAAATCTACAATTAATAGGAATGTTATATCTTATTTAAAATCAAATTCCAAACTTTATTAAGCATCATGTACAATTTGAACGTTGCGTGTTTTTATTATGAAAACTTTTTATTGAGCTCTAAAAGTATTGTATTAAAAATAAATCTAAATGATTTTTTACAACAGAATAATTTGGTTTGTAATGGTGATTTTGTTCATTATTTTTAACCCAGTAATAATATCAAATCAACGTTATAAAATTTTTACAATGGACCTGAAACATTGACTCGTACTTCAGCAAAATCATAAAGTTGTATCTCCTTTAATTATCACTGCAAAACATTTAAAATTACCTTTTTATTCAAGGAAATTGACTTAAGTAGAATGATTGACTTTATCGTAGACAAATTCCTATCTTCATTAAATTAAATTCAAACATTCTAGAAATTAAGGAATTTATTTTACTTTAAGTTATATTGCACTCGTTTTAATATCAAGTTGTGGTACAACAGCCCAAGAGGTCGAAATATTCATCGATTACTCTTTTTGAAAAAACACACAGAACACGTTTCTTAAAATTATTCAAGAAATCACTGTCCGACATCACACAATAATTTAAACGAGATGCTAATTCCTATGGTAGCCCCCAAAGTAATTTCAACGTCAATAAATTACAGTAAAATTTCTTAGACTTAAGAAATATTTTAACTTCAAGAAAACATTTTAAATGTTCAAATAATTACCAAATTCACCATATAACAGAAAAGATAAAAGTAATGGATGTGTGATAAAATTTACAAATGTTTATGTTTTTTTATAATTTTAATAAAGCGTGAAAATTCTCTTCTATTCTAGTTAAAAATTATTTGATGCTTTAAAGTAGCAAAAAGTTTACAATTTAATGTAAAAATTCTAATGTAATATAACAGTTGTACAATATATATAAATGCTAAATTTCCATAAATTTAATAAAGCAGAGTAATACACAGAAGTAAGCAAGACAGTTTTGGCAAAAATAAAATAACCTCAGTAGTACAATATCAAAAACTCTTAGCCTTAGGAACTAAGATTGTAGGGTTAAACATAGTTTTAAGGCCAGCCAACCTTCCCTTATATGTACCTATATAACTGGGCTGTAAGGAGGAGAAAATAATGGAAAAATAAGGAATACTAAAGGTAATAACAATTAAACTAGAAGAATACTAAAGTACTGAAAAAACGTTACCAATACAAATATTAAGTTACAAATACAAAGAATAATATAAATCCACATACTTAAGTGAGAAAATGAAATATTTAAATAAAATAGAGTATTCTTAAGAAGACAATATACCGCAACAACACGCGTCATAATTATAAATTTCCATTCTAAAAGGAGTTATAACAGTACAGCAACGCACAAAAGTAAAAATTGATAATTTATAACATACATACATACCACACACACACACACACACACACACACATATATATATATATATATATATATATATATATATATATATATATATATATATATATATATATATATATATTATTTTATATATATATATATATATTATATTTTATATATATATATATATATATTAACTAATTTTGAAAAAAAATAAATATTTTTGAAAAATTTTCAAAATGACATTTAAAAAAAAAAGGCTTTTATTGAAGGTTAAATAAAACGTGTAGACATTTATGCATAAATTCAAACTCAATTAATTAAATTAAAATTCTTCACAAGAATAGATTCTCTGAAATAATAATTGATATTTTTGTGGAAGCTCTGTAATATCAATCCTTATTTCAAATAAGAAAAGAATGAACATTATGAATATTTAGGAAAAATCTTTTCGATTAATATTTTTTCTTGAAGGAATATGCATTAATTTTACGAAAAAAACAGCTCTAGAGGATATCTTCATTTAATTCAGAATGAGCTTTCTGGTATATATTCAGCATTCATTATTTCTTCCAATGAATATTGATTGGAATTACAATGAGAATATCACCTTGTTTATTTTTCATTCCAACTGGAATAACAAGGGTCATAGGAGCTGTAATTCAAATTCGTTGAACATTTTTTTTTTATATTTCATTAACTTGGCTCACGATTTTATATGTTTGCATTTTCGAATAGAATCCCGGGACCCTTTTCGCACACACAAAAGGAATTATATCAACGTCCCGGCCCAATGGGAAAACGAAGTGAAAACAAAGAGATGGTGGGCCCTTTTTTCTACCGAACAACTTTCCATTTCGCAGCACGTTTTCAACTCCACCCTTCAAGACGCAAACAACAAACCTAACCACAAGAATTTTGAAAAGGCAAAGTTTAAATTCTACTATCTTGAAAAGGAAACTTTGGCAAAAGGGCTTTCCGGGCTTGTTGCTGGGTGAAATAAATTTTTCTTCTGGGAAAAGATCTTCCGTAATAAAAAAGGTAAAAAAAACTTTACAGTTTTTTATTTCAGTTACACGAAAAGAATAAAGGGAAAATTTTGTCCCAAACGAAACCGACAAACAAAAGGTGATTTTTTTTGGCCCCCACCCAAAGCAAAAAGAAATGTAAAAAACAATTTTGATTTTATCTTTGCTTTAAAGTTTTTTTTCCGAACAAAAAAAAAGTTTGGAAAATATTTAAAGTAGAATTGTTTTTTCTTATTTAACTTTAAAATTTATAAGGCGATTGTTCGAAAAAAAATTTGTGACAGTAATTTGATTATACAATTCTGTGAAGAAAAAACAGTGTTAACGAAATAAAGATTCAGTCTCTACTGAGAGCCATTCACTGAGTAGTGTTTTCATTAAAATTATCACACACACACAAAACTTAGATAAGCCATCCTAAAAACTTTTTCATTCCATTGTAATGAACATAACATCACGCTGTGAGTTTTTGCAAATGTAATTAAAACAATTCGAAAGGTATTTCATTTGATGAAATAAAGGTAGTGTTCGCTTAATGTTTGATTAATTATTAGGTTACGTATCCATTTCATATTTGCAGTTTAGAACTTAAGACCCAATTTACTTTTGCTAAGGTATAAAAAGACAAATAAAATTCTAATTAAATCAAGTTATTTATGTTTAGCTTATGAGAAGCTAATTTGAACTTTCATTTAAACTCTTCTGTTCAAATCTGAGTTAAAAGTAATAAAAAAGTGTAATAGTATGTTAAGTAAATTGAGGAGTAAAAGAGTGTTTAAAATGTTTTTTTAATGTATTAAGGCATATAAATAAGTGTTTAATTGTTGAATATCCTGTTTACTGATTCGCATCTAGTGTTTTCTTTAGAAATATATCAATACATATACTAGTTCAATTGTTTTCTGCATATTGAATAAATAGTTCCGTAAAATGAAATGCTTTGTCTATTGCCTTTTCTAACGCAACACACACATGTTCTCGTTTAAAATTACATTATTTTATGATAGCCAAACATTTGTCAGAATGTAAGAAAAAAGATTGCATTAATACTCCTGATTTTCAAAAATTAAAATGACGTCGTTACATATTAAAAGAAAAATCTAACTTTTCAAAGCAATTGCAAATTATACGAAAATAAACGATGGTCTATGTATTTTATTTAAATTATCATTCCAGAGTTCCAATGTAATATTTTGAGATTCAAGGTTACGATTCCTAGGACAAGATTTGATGTCACTTTGCAGCCTATTAGTAATCAAGTTAAAGTTACCTGCAACAGTAACATATTATTTCATTACATATTTTAAGGCTGTCTTCGGTTAATGTTAAAGATAGGACGGAAATTTGGGCCATTTTTCAAATATAAAAAAAAATGAAAAATTAATATTATTTTCTTGCTTCACTATCCTAGAGAGCAGCATTTTTTTATCATACTTCCAATTTTTAACCGAGTTGATTCATTTTTCTGGTATAAAATGTGTTTCACGTTTTTCTGCTATACCATAATGTTAAAAAGGGATATGCCTTCACTTATTAAAACAAAAGAGAGTATTCCTGGAATATTTTGAAAATTTTAAAAACCCATATTTAAAGAGGTTTTAGTTATAATATTGCAAATTTCCATGGAAATTGAAGCACTTTTCTGTCTGAAAAATGTGCTTACATTTAGTTCAAGCTCTCGTACTTTTACCGAAGACAGCTTTAAGGAAATAAAAAGGGAAGACAGAAAAAAGCTTATCAAATGTGATTGATTGATTGTTTTTTTGTCACACGCTGAAGATACAAGAGGGTTACTGGGGATGAATATCCCAATTTCGGGCCTCGAACTCACGTGACATATCTGCTGACCTTTCTCCGAACTTTCACCATAGGCCGCTGAGCCCAGTGGCAAGGTATCGGATCGGGGCTGTCATGTCATGAGTTCGACCCCGGGACCCCAAAAAAACTTGCTGTGTAGGGGGCGAAAAAACGTCAAATCCGTCGAGAGCGAAACGTTCTCCAGTTGGTGGTTTAGGGGCGGGATGCCGCTCGGGTTCGTCCTCGTCAACTTCGACCATGGTTCAAAATTACGAGGTCCGACCCAAAAAAACTGTGTCGGAACAGTGGGTGTTAATATTCGCTCACTACCTAGCTCCCTCAAACGTGAGGAATCAGAACCTCGACAAATTTAATGTGCATCACCCCCTAAGAATCTTTAGTGGCACCAGGGCTCGAACCCAGAACTCGAAAGGAAAACGCGACCACGAGTTCATGACCACCTTAATAAATGTAATATACTGAGTGTGTAGGTGAAATAAATTCATAAATAGCCATCATTCCATGATCGGCTAATATAAGATATTTTTCTTAGAAAATGTCAGAAAACTGGGGACACCTTTGATGTACGGGGTGTTGGTTTTGAAAAGTAAAATGTGTTATTTCATCGTGTGTTGATATAATGATATATTTCTGAAAGAAAAATCAAAAAATCTAACTATAGAATAACATTGCGAGATAAGCAAAAATATTTCGTCGAGGCGGTTTAAAAATACCTGCTAAATACAGCTGAAATACTATTCACCTTCTCAAA
>BMAV01019952.1:0-17572 GCA_019973955.1 Trichonephila inaurata madagascariensis
AAAAAAAAAAAAAATGAAATTGATTTAAAAATACATATATAAGAGTTGTTTCCAAATTTTGGAAAACTTTTCAAAGAATCTTAGTACTTGAACATCTTTATTCAATTATCAAATTTGAAAAATTCCATCTAAATTTGACAAGTAGAACAACCAGTGCAAGACTAATGTCAGTTATGAATCCAAAAGAGAATACGTGATTATGCATTAATCACGTGACCGTCAGGAATTTATCCCAAATGAGCTAAATTAATAAGCATGAAAAAGGAAATCAACAAACAAGAGTAATAATATTCAACAGAAAAATAACCTCCCAAGGGAAAAAGTGGGGTGTCTAGCCAATCAGAGACTTTTTTCGCCCGGATGAAGTTCTGTTTTGCCCTAAACTCGCTTTGTACCCTGTTTTTCACAACTGTCAAATTACACGAACGGTAGTTTAAAAAACATTCATTTTTTTTCCCCATTAGATTTAGAAAATAAAATCGATAATTCATTCTTTTTAGGGTTATTAGTTTTTTTTATCGATTATACACAAACACAAAAGATAATTTGGTATTTACGTATTATCGCATACGTATTGGTGACGTTATATGAAACGAAGCATATGGTTGCTAATTCAGCGAGTACGAGCGCGAAACCATATTATATATATATAGATAATGTTATTAATAAAACTTTATAAAAAAAATTGGTACTTGCGTGTGTTATCGCAACCTATTGGCGACATAATATGAAATGTAGCACATGGTCGCCAATTCAGCACGTACGACGCACAAGAAATCGGGGTTGCCAACTTGGCGAATTATTAATAAAGATGGCAATTTTTGCTATAATACGTAAGTACCAAAAAATTAAGTGACATTGTCAAACTGTTTGTTATATATTTTTCTTCGAAGAACAACCAGTATAAAAAATGTTAACAAAGGAAACGGCATTTAAAATGTTTATAAATCAAAACCCTGATTAAAAACTATTCGGAAATTCTGATATGGATACTTAACTTTAAGGATTTTTGTATGACATTTTTTTACTATTTATTTATTTGTTTTAATAAAAGTTTAATTCACACAAAACACTCAGAAAGTTGAGTGGTTAAAAAAGCTTGTGCATGGAAAATGTTTAAAAATCTGTTGTTCTTAAGCTACGTTTTTTCCATGATTAGCGAATCTATATAATAGTAAAGAAACAGTAAACAGTAAAAACAAGTAATATTAAAAAAAAAATTTAAGTCAATTCCTACTTAGATCAACAAAGAAAATTTTTATTTTAGCTACTTTCTATTAAATAGTTACAATTAATATAAATATGTATATACATATAAGAATCAAATATTGGGAAATTTAAATTTTTTTATTAATTATCATTAAAATATCGTATTGTCATCCAAAACAATCGCGTATATAAAATTTCTGTTCTACTGAATGCCTTAAAACGTGGGAAAAAACCTTTTCAAGTTTTGACACAAGTCGCCAAAAATGATGCCAACGTGGCTGTATTTGTTATTCTTTAAATAATTAGTTTTAATCAATTTTTATTAATTATAGTTTAATTATTGTATCGTCATCCAAAATAATCAAGTTTATAAAATTTCAGCTCAGGGCGCTTTAAAATTTTTTTTTATTAACGATTGAAAATTCCACCAAGATAAATAAATAAATATAAAGATTTTAGCTAATTAGAATCGAAAATGTTTTTATTTCAAATGTTTGATGAAAAAAGTCTGTCTTTGAAGAACAGAAAACAAATTTTAGCAAGTTTGATAATTAAAAGGAACGCTTAAAATATTTTCTAAGTTAATATTCATAGTATACTAACGCATATACTAGTGTAAAAGATTATTATCGAATACGCACAACTTTTCGGCAGATTTAATAATGTACTAAGGAATTAAAAATAAGCAACAAATATAAGAAAAGAAAAAATAAATATGTATAAAAAGACATAAAAATAGAATTTCAATGATTACACAGCATACACAGATAAAATCGTATATAAGTTGATATAAATGTTTTTTCTTTCAACAAAAATTTTAAAAAAATCAATCTAATTTTAAATTATATTTTAAAATAATGAATAAAACATAATTAGAAACTATTAATTTTTATAAAGAATAAATACTTTATACTTAAATGTTTTAACTTAATCTCACACCATTGATTTTTATTTTTTAAAAGTAAAATTACGTATTCTTACTTTATAGAATTCGAATTCCTTTTCGAAAGTTTTTCTTTCGTATTATTTTTAAAATTATTTAAATTTCTTATTTCCGTTTTCGCCTTTATTTCGCTTCAGATTCTTTATTTCTATTTTGCTATCCATGATTAATATTTTTATTTCCCCTTTTGACATCCTTTTAAATTTTTTTTCTTTTTCCCTTCCATCGAAATTTTTGGGTATTTTTTTTTTGTTTGAACACAAAACTAAAATTTTTTTCTGTCGCTTCTCTATTCCTAAGAACTTTTTTTTTGTAATTGCCCACGCAGCAATGAATTTATTTTTTTCCCGTTTTTTTCTTTTTTGAAATAAATATAATCCCCCTTTTCAATTCCTCTACTATTAGCTCCCTCTCTTTTGTAGGCCACAAAAGTGTTCTACACTTGCAATTTCTGATAAAAATTTTTGTTTTCGACAATAAATATTAATATATTATAATTGTAATTTTTATGTATCTCAACTTTTTTATAATGAAAAGACATAATTAATTTTTAAAAAAAGTATAAATCTATTTTTTAAAAAATTTAAAAATTAAAAAACTACTAAAAAAAAATTTCTCCAAATTTTTGTACACTTTTCAAAAAAACTCAACAGCAAATATTGTATTTCTTTTTAATTTATAAGTTGGATATCTTTTATGTCTACAACAACTTTTAAGCGTCTTGGTATAGATTTATCGTTTTTTTAACGTTTTATTTCTTTGGTTGTTTTTTTTTCTTTAATTTTGTGTTTTTGTCATTTTTTTTTTTATCAAAATCTCACCAAATATATTTACGGGGCTAAAAAAATTGTTTGGAGGGGTTTTTTCCCAATTTGGGGGACAGTTATAAAACCGGGGCGAAAACTGAGCAGTGGGCCGGCGTCATTACCCCTTTTAAAAAATGAAGTCGCCAATTTTGAAATTTGGGGCGGAAAATTTTAAATTTCCCCTTTAAAAATATTTAAATAGAGCTCATGATTATAGTATCAAAAAAAAATACCTAACGAATTCTTTTAAAATTTAAAACCCCGGGAAAAAGAAACACTTCCCCCCCATTTTAAAAGGATCCAACTAGACTTGGGAAAGTTTCGAAAATTAAAAAATTAAGAGCAAATTAATTGGGATGGCAGAAAATTTCAACTTTTTTGGTTCCGATGGGCCTATAATTTTTTGAAATGAAAAATAAGGGGAAATTTAAATATGGGGAAATTATTGGGTCCCAGAACTTCTCCACCTCTAAAAGCTTCAACATCGAAGTGAAGGTGTTCTTTGGGGGGTGTGTAAAAAGGCCTCAAATTAGGTAATTTTTATTTTTGAAATAATTTGGGGCTCATGAAAAAATTTTTAAAAAAATTTTTATCCAACCGGAAATTATATTGAGACGACTTAATTTTTTTCTGGGGTACGCCCCCAAAAACGCACTGGCCCCAAAAAACGCCACTGATGTCCCTTTAAAAGTCCCCAAAAATGAAAAACACCCCCTCCCCTCATTTTTTAACCAAATTTAAAAATATTTTTGTGGATTTTTTATGTAAAAAAAAAAATGGGGGAAAAAAAACACATAATGTAAAAGTAAAACAAAAATCACCGAAAAGGGGGAAAAAACGATAAAAAATTACAAAAAAAAAAAAAAAATTAAATCTATAAAAAATTTAAAAAAAGGTTTTTGGGGGACAAAAAATATCCCACTAAATAAAAAAGAAAAAATACAATATTTAAAAACTAAGTTGAATTTTTTTTAATGTGAAAACTTTTGGGTAATTTTTTGTAGTTTTTTATAATTAATTTTTAAAAAATAGTTATACTATTTTAAAAAAAAACAGTTATGTCATTTCATTAAAAAAAAAAGTTGCAGATATATAAAAAAATTTCAGATTTCATTTTATTATTTTTATTTGTTGAAAACATTAAATTTTTTAAGAAATTGCAAAATGTACGAACACTTTTGTGGCCCCCTGTTTTTTTATTTTTTTATTTTATTTATCTTGGTGGAATTTTTTAATCGTTAATAAAATACATTTTAAAAACCCTCAATTGAGCTGAAATTTTTTTATACAAGGTTATTTTGAATGACAAAGTAATTTAATTATAATTAATAAAAATTAATTGATTAAAACTAATTATTTAAAGAATTATAAATACACGCAGCTACGTTGGCATCATTTTTGGCGACTTAGCGACCCTTTTAGCGACTTGTTTCAAAACTTGAAAAGGTTTTTTTCTCACGTTTTAAAGCATTCAGATGAACTGAAATTTTATATACACGATTGTTTTGGATGACAATACGATACTTTATTGATAATTAATAAAAACTAATTACTACTTAATGTTGTGATTCTATCGTATGTATATACATATTTATATTAATTGTAACTATTTAATAAAAAGTAGCTAAAATAAAAATTTTCAAGTTGATTAAAGTAGGAATTGACTTAAATTTTTTTTTATTAATTTTTTTTCATAAAACTATTCTGTTTATGTTATTAAACTGCATCGTTTGCAGTTCAACTTTTAAAACTAGAATCGCGAACTTAAATACATTTTTTCCCTTCTTTTTTTCCTCTTGCTTAAACGTGTTTTCTGCATATGAAAAAAATTGCTTCGTTAAATTTTATCAATATTTTTTCTTAAGCAAAGCTGGCAAGTGTGGCAAAAAGTTTGCTTTGTTATAAAAAATTAACGGGATTGTCTGAAGAGATAATTTTTCGTATTTCAAATTCATTTTGAGTTAGAATTCTTTTTTTGTTGTTGTTGTTTATTTTTAATAATTGTTCTGCAATAATAATAAACAATGGTTCAGAATGAATTTTTGTAACTAAAATAGCAATTTTAAAATTATTCTTTTTTATACTCTCAACATTAATGTATTTTTGTGCGCAGGAAAAAATTGTTTAGTAAAAACTCTTACTGTTCATTTTTTCCAATTATTTTTTTTTACAAGATAAAACTTTTTACTGGGAAAAATTTCACTTCATTGTATTAAATTTATAAATCAATAATCTCAAAAGATGAGTTTTTATTTTCTATATTCTTTAGAAGTTCTTTTTTTTTCTTTGTGGTTTTTATTATTGTACTTCTTAATTCTTAGATCAAATACAATGGAGCAAACGGTTTTCAATAACGAAAAAAGTTTCTTTGGGGCCCCCTTTTTTGGTAAATAAATTAAAACGATCGCATTAATAAAACTTATTCGAAACTGTCAAAATATGTATACATAGACATACATATTTATAAATATTTTATTTCTTAATAATTACCCTAGTTTTTTAATGGGTGCTTTTCTTGGCTTTTTTCCCCGGCACAAACGCATTTATAATAACACTCATAGAGGATTCCATGTTTTAAATTCATTCATTTCTATCGACAGTATTGCTAAATCCGATAACCGATCTTGTCCCGTGGATATTCTAAAATAATTTTTAGCTTAGAAAAATTTATTTCAGCTGTTGCAGTTTCGAAAAGAAGGGTCAAAAGTAGAAAGCATGCTATAACAACATCCGGAAAACTGGTGGCGAGGTTATTGAAATTAAATAACAATAATTCAACAAGCTCCTTGATAGAATGGATTTTCTGAATTTCAGATTTTAAATAGCTTTTAAGGCAATTATTTTAAAACATTTTGTGTGTTAAGTTCTTATCATGTTCGCTAATTAATCTTGAAGCCTGCTTTTTTTATTTCTTCGATGATGAGCTTTATCTGGTTGAAGGATTTCGAAAGTGTTGCAAAGATCAAGGATACTGAAATCTTTGTCGGGTTTGAGTTACTGCATCTAACAGAATCCACATCTGAACAGAAATAACACACGCTGATTTTGAAATATGATTCCGTATCTGAAATTTTCACATCTCCCGATAACCCCAGAGCTGGCCATCTGGGGGGTGCGGTGGATGCTATGCACCGGGACCCTGAGATTGAGGAGGGCCCCCAACGCGATCAAGAATTATATGTACTATTGAACATAAAAACTTGACAATATTTCTATCATTATAAGTACGATGTAAAGTATCTCTTACCGTAAACATTATTATTGTAGATTTCCGAGTTCAGATAATCTTCAAACTTGATTATTGATAATGAGAGTGTTTAGTTTTTGTAATTCGATTCGGGGAAATCCCATAGATCCCACTTAAACTGGATTTTTTAGAAAACAACGGGATTGGTAATCACCAGTCATCTTCTCTTTTCTACGCCTAATGTTATATCTTATGTGTGTGCGTTTGTGTACGTTTTTCAATTCCTACTCTATTAGCTCACACTCTCTATATGTTTATTTATCTTCGTGGAATTTTCAATCGTTAATAAAATACATTTTAAAGCGCTCAATTGAGCTGAAACTTTATACATATGATTATTTTGGATGACAATACAGTAATTTAATTATAATTAATAAAAATTAATCGATTAAAACTAGTTATTCAAAGAATTACAAATACGCAGCCACGTTGGCATCATTTTTGACGACTTAGCGACCCCTTTTGGCGATTTGTGTCAAAACTTGAAAAGGTTTTTTTTCTCACGTTTTTAAGCATTCAGTTGAACTGAAATTTTTTTACACGATTGTTTTGGATGACAATACGATACTTTAATGATAATTAATAAAAATTAATTACCATTTAATGTTGTGATTCTGTCCTATGCATATACATATTTGTATTAATTGTAACTACTTAATAAAAAGTAGCTGAAATAAAAATTTTCTTTGTTGATCTAAGTAGGAACTGACTTTAAAATTTTTTTTTATATTACTTGTTTTTATGCATAATTTTGTCAAAACGAAAAGTAAAACGATGATAAGTTAAACGAGTAACTTCCAAAAACGCACACAGCACCTCTTCTTCGAAGACCACGACCGGCTTGGAAAGAGTGGAAGAAATTTAAATAGAGCAATATAAACGTACGAAAATTAAAGAATATGCTAGAATCAAGTGCAAAGTGCGCAACATATTGTAAACATAAGCAATGAAGGTTTACTGTCGTTTACCTCACACATACTAGGTTATATTGCGTATAGTACTTTGATAATTCATACTACAGTAGAACGTCGTTTATCCGAAGATTTATTATCCGGAGCGTCAAATATCCGAACCAGTTTTTTTTTGTCAACTACATGTACTTCAACTTTGAAGACTTCAGTGACTACCGACTTTGTCCAATCGATCACAGGATTTCAAGAACGTGATGAAGAGGATGTAGAATCCTAGATGGCATGCGATGCAGAAGACTGTGGATTTTAAATGCTAAATAATAACGAGATTATGATTTCCGTGTAAGAAGAATCCAACCCTGTCGACGATAAAACGGATGAAGACGAGTACAACAATAACAACGAAAGTGCAAGGATCCAACAAATGATGACGCGTTTTCTGCGTTCGAGACAGCTATGGAGTGGTGCGAACAACAATCAGAGTGCTTCCTACTCAACTATGGCTGCTCAAGAGAATCAGAGACTTTGCAGCGAAAAAACGAAGGTGTACTATGGTCCTGCGAAAAATAAGTGATTGTTTTTCACAATAAAAATAAAATTGCGACATTTTGTACCTATTTTGCTTTTTCCTCAAGCACGTTTCCCGCACATGTAATGATTTTCAATATTCGTATAGTGTCCGGTTTCATATACTGCATGGATCGCATTCATTCGGTTTTCGATTATCCGAACGGTGTCCGGTCCCAATTGATTCGGATAAACGACGTTCTACTGTATAAAATGAAGGGAGGAAGAATATATCCCTCTATGGTGTCAAAAAATAAAATTTTCAAAAAAGAAAAGTAAAGGAGAGTTAAATTTCAAGAAGTCACAAAAGCCCAACTGTTTTCTTCGCTACGAAGTAATTCTGGCGATAAAACTCTGCTCCGACTTCGGATATTACAATTCAAACTTCAACTTGAGAAGAAAGTTCCGCACAAACTACCGTCAAATGCGACGTATAACGCGCATTTATACTTTCAAGCTACATCTTTTAATTTAGAGGTATATTCGCCGTATAACGGACGTCCTCTTTTCTACGAAAGAATCTGCAGTGTACGTTAGCAATGGTATTATGTTTTAAAGCTATTTGTTCAAGGTATTATCCAAGGATTTTGAAAAAATAATATATATATATATATTATATATTATTTCTAGAAGAACAGCCCTTTAAGTTAGTAAGGTATGACATTTCTTTTAAATAAACATTATTACTTTCTTTGTAGAAGTCTAAGTCTTTTTTATGCACATCTCTTTTTTTTATTTTATTTTTGAAGCTATATTTTTATACCTGGCGTATAACGCGCACTCGTAAATTTCGATTTTATTTTTTTGGGCTAAAAGTACGCGTTATACGCCAGATTTTACGGTACATGAAAAATGCAAACTCGGGAAAAAATTGAATGTGTTCAGGACTTTTTGCCACCATTGTATATAGGTGACTATAATAACTGGGTAGAGGCTGTCAACTATATTTCAAAATCATCAGCATTGTGCATGCCACTTTAATTCGCTTATTGCTTAGAAAGAATTACTAAGACGATTTAATTTATATCCGACAATTGATAAGGCAAATCAAGTTTATATAAATAAGGAAACGGAACGATTTAAACTTCCATTCCAAAGAATTGTAGAAGTGATTCTCTATTTCTAGCACGTAATAATCTACTTAGAGGAAACCCATGAAATAATAGGAACGCTTAATAACAAAAATTTCTTAATTTATTAAGTAAATACGACACTGTGGTAAAGGATCATACGAACACAATAAGAATACTTTGAAACATAGAATTATGTGTGTGTTTGCCTCATTTAGCGCATAAATCACAGGAATAAATTAATTCTGCGTTAGGAGTTGAAGTCCTTAGCAAAATTAAAGACAATATAAAAGTATATAGCACGTACTGTAGCATTCAAATGGATTGTACTCCTGATATATTTCCCATAAAGAACGAAATTCAGTCCATTATTAGGTACGTAAATTCTGAATAGAAAATATTAACTATAAATAGGGTTTCTTGAAGTAACTGATGTGACTAGAGAGAGAAAGACTAGAAAAAACTCTGCTGGAAAGAATATAATAAATAAATAGGATGAGGATATAAAATGCAATATTTTGTGCCTTTTAATTTATAGTAATTTATAAATAGAACGATTAGATAAAAATCTTAATTTTTTTTCGCTTTTCCTAAGGAGTATGTTATCTCAAATTTTTTGTTGCTATTGCCACCTGACTGACGGTGTCAGATCGAGGCCCACAAAATTCATCGCAGCAAAAGGCTAGATGTACGCCTGTAGCTTTGAGCATCATACAGGTTGCAATGCGATTTAGTTTGGTTCCAACCCAGTTTTGATGGAGGACTCCCAGGGGAGGGTCAGGGGCCACCCATTTCTCTTCCCCTTACCTCACAAGAGGAAATGCGGTTCGACGGCTATTTAGACTACCCCCATGCCGCAAAGTCACTATACATTTATAATAATCCATGCCTTCTCCGAGATTCGAACCCAGGCCCTACGGCCAGTAGTCTCAGCGTCTTAATAACTTAAGTTAGATGTTCTTAATGACAAATACAATGGCATAACGGAGAATGTTAGGGCCCCTATGGGAAGTCAGGTTTTGGGCCCCAAGTTGGATCTTACAAAGTATTGTAAAACCATACGATGCGGGGGTGTTCGTTACGAAACTGGACAAACGCTATTATCAGTTCAGTAATCATTTATGAAAGAAGTAAAATCGGATAAATTGCTGCTAAAAACAAAGATAATGGATATTCTCACCTGTTTGTAAGACTCTGGATCGATCCCAATAGGGTTTCACAGAACCTTGATAAAAATTTTTATTTTTGCCTTATTTCCAGTACAAGAAGCCTGGGATTAATTAACTTAATATTCGAACTAGACTTTTTTTAAAACCTAGAATTGTTTTTGGAATTTCATAGAAATCTTTGAGCTAACTTAAAAATTATGAGGAATTAAAATACAAGAACATATTAAAAAATTTGTGAAAAAAGTTAATGCTTGATTTATGTGAATCATACTCATATAAAGAAAACACAATTGAAGAATAAGAATAAAATAAAATACACATCGTAAAATGAACAAGTTAGTCGAATAACATCTTTATTTTTAATGCGGAAATACAAAAAAAAAGGATAAAACGAAAATATTTACAACACAGATCAGTTTTAGATAATATATCAAGGCCAATTTTGAAACTACTCGTTTTGAAGGATTTATCAGACAGTTGTATTACTTCCTATTTCACAACAATAAAATACACAGATAGATAGTAGAAAGCATATTTTGACTCATATAATAAAAAAGACCCACATTGATCATGTTTGCGCCATCCCTAAATTTAATTCTATGTCAAATGTTTGCGATGAAAAGGGAATAGCCGCGCGGTAGCCTAGTGATCAATGTATCGGACTCGTGGCTGGCGTGTCATGAGTTCGAGCCCAGTACCACTGAAGTGTAGGGGGACGATGCACGTTAAATCTGTCGAGGGCTCAAACGTCCTCCCGTTGGTGTGGTAGTTAGGTAAGGGTGTGTGTGCCAGATCAGGTGTCGTCCTCGTCACTTGACCATGGTTCAAATTTACGAGGTCCGTCGCGAAAAGCCCTCGTGTAGCTGAACAGTGCGACGTTAATGTTCACTCACTCACGATGAAAAGGAAAAGACAATTCAAAATGTGAAAAGAAACAAACTTGTCTCTTACAGTAGATGTCGTTTTTTTATCCGGTGTCGGATTATCCAGCAAAAGATAGTCAAAAATTAAAAAACAATTCCTCCTTTTTAGAATTTATTTATCTAATAAAAACAAATAATTTTGTGCACATGTCTGATCAAAGATGTAATTTTTGAGGAAATTAAACTCTTCACACGGGTGTTCACGTGACATGAAATATTGTAGAACAAAGACAAATTATACAATGACACAACTATACAAAAAATTACAGAATGCAAATTATACAATGCATTAACGGGATTGATCCAAAATGAGCATATCCCCGCAGAAGAAGACTTTATATTTATTATTTATTTTAACGTTGAATTTTAAGGCTACACGAGGGCTCTTGACATCTGATCTCATACTTCTGATTTACGGCAGTCATATCGGAAAATATTAAGCACCCCCCTGCAAAGTCAGGCTTAGAGCCCAAGCCGGATCTTGCATAGGATACGTACTTGGCATCACTCAGGCTTTGGGTCCCGTAGAATCCTGCCTCCCACCCCCGAGATGCGGGGGTGTACTTTACGCCACTGAATTACGGTCAATTGAAAAAGATGTCATTTGAGTTTGCACCCCTTTCTTCAAATTTCTACATACGCTAACATGAGGAATTTAAACCTCTACAAATTTAACGTGTATAAGGCCCTCTGCACGGTGGGTCCTTAGTGGCGCTACGAAGTCCCGGCAAAAACAACCCAGCCCAATAATTCGTGACCACAATCATTAGTCTACTGCTTTTATGTGCTCGTACTTCATATTTAAGTAGAGTATTATGGTCCTTTCCCACTAGTCAACTTGGGTCACACATAACAGAAAAAGTAGAGAATCATCTGCTGTTTTTGAGTAGAAATTGCCTGGATCTACCCGTGGAAACTATCACTCCTTGTTGCAGTGCCGATTTAAGCTCATTTCGGGCCCTGGGCGTAGAAGATCTACAGGCCCTTGGCACTGGCGGATTGAAATTTATAACCAGAAAACTTGGCTATGTCTAGCTTACCCGGGCCCCTTGGGGCCCGCCTAAGATGCCCAATGGATAAGCCGGTACTGCCTTGCTGTGTCACTCCCTTAGATTGAGTTTTCATGTTGAGATTCTCATCACAGCTCAGTGGCGTCGATGCAAATATAGAGAACATTTTCTGTCTATTTGGGTTTCTGTTCAGGCTACAACACCACCCCTTTTGGGGGGGGCTGTTATTTGTTCACCCCTTCACTAACTGAATCGGGTATTGCAATTTGCTTTGTAAATACAGAATATGTTTCAAATATATCATGTAGACAGTGTCGTAACGAAGAATATCAGGGTTCCCTTTGCAGAGTCAGGTTTTCGGCCCCAAGCTGGATATTACTTAGGATTGCAAAACCATAACATCATGATTTGGGCCCACTAGAATTTCGCAATTCTGTTCCCCCCTTCCCATGATGTTGGGGTGTGACTCTGCTTTCAGGAAACACGGGGAAATGGACTTATTATATCAGTTTATGAAAAAAGTTACCGCCAATACAGCTTGAATCCCAATCTCAATTAAAAAAAAAGTGCGTGTGCTTATGACTACACGATAGAAGTGATAACTTCAATTTTTTTAATGTTATTTCAGCGATTAGTTAGGTGAATAAAAAACAAGGGGATATTAGTATTGTCACATGTAAAATTATTTATTCATATGTCTGTACTCATAAAGTAATATTTTTTGCGAACTATACAATCATATTTATGAATTAATTGTATTCTAAGAAGGAACCAATAGTTTTATGGTAGCTGTGTGAATAGGTTATAAATACTTTAGATTCAAAATTATTTAAATATCTAAAAAACACTCCGTCAAGCGTTGTTCCGTATTTTGTCGTATTTTCATTTGGATCATTTGACATAATTAAACTGAATTTTGATTTTAAAAAATCTGCTAAAGGCTTTGATTTGTCTTTTGAAAAATCTTCATTAAAATCCACACTTAAAATAATATGCAATTTGTTCAGAAGAGTTGATCCGGCTTCATTGAAGGGAACTAAATCATTGTTGATGAATTCAATAATTTTCTTTACACTTTGATTAGGTGAAATATGAATAGTAACCATTAGAATTATTTGTCCATTTTCTGTTCTACATTTCGCTGCACAAATTTCTCCGATACATGATTCATTAAACCCAAATGATTCATTATTATTATTGTTACCATTCAGTAGTATTGTCATCATTGTTAGGATCGTTACACAGACCCGAGCGTAGGAATGCTTGGCTTTTTAAAACGCATCATTCAAGTTCACTCTCCAGCAAAACGCTATCACCTCAAAAAGCTGAAAACTGTTAGCCTAACTCTCAAATCGTAAATTTTGCTGCACGCGAAAAACTAGATCTGCCTTGCATAATCACTCTCCTTAAGTATTTAACTATTTATTGTATTAATATGTAATGTCAACGAGAGAAAATGAAATTAACGACGACTCCAAAAGTCAAGGTTAGATGAAAAGCAATACATAATTCTCACTTCGCCATTGTTTTAAAATTCTAATCAGAATATTAGTATTATATAGAAATGAAAGAGAAAAAGTATTTCCTCTTGTACTCGGGGGATTGTTTGTGTTATGATTGCTTAGTAAAATAAATTTTTTTTTTCTTTAGTTAATTTATGGGTGATGGATAACACAAACGTTGAATGGATTGTCGGAGTACCTGTTTCCATGTGGAAATGATGGTTAACTCTGCTTATGATGTAAGTCAAATATGTAGGAAAATACCGGCCTTAGAACAATAAGTGGGGCTACGGTAGCCCTGTGGTATAGGTATCGGATCGTGGCTGGCTTTGTCGCGAGTTCGAGCCCAGTACCACTAAAGACCCGCCGTGTAGGGCAGCGATGCACGTTAAATCTGTCGAGAGCTGAAACGTACTCCCGTTGGTGTGGTGCGGTAGTTAGAAGAGGGGGAGCCAGCTCAGGTGTCGTCCACGTCACTTGACCTTGGTTCAAAATTACGTGGTCCGTCGCCAAAGCCCTCGTGTAGCTGAACAGTGCGACGTTAATATTCACTCACTCAAGACAATAAGTGGCCCGCCAATCAGAAAACCCGCTTTGAAGCGAGATTTATTTCCCATACGCGCGTGTGTGCAAATTTTCGTTTCGTATATTTCAATATCAGGAAAACAAAATTCCTTTACTAAGATATTAAAGTACCTCAAAGGTGTTTTTGCTAACATTAGAGATCATCTACTGAGTTTGGATGATGAAATCACAAGAAAATTTCAGGATTTTAAGAAAATTGAATCTAATTTCTATTTGCTCTCTTAGCATGCCGTTACTTCCGATATTGATAGACAGGGACGTAGCTACCACCGTATCAATGATATGCGGCCTCCAAACTAAAGGGGCCCCAACATGTAAAAGCAAAACATAAGATATTAAGGGACCCTAAAATAGAGCAGTCAAGGAATTTTGATACAGGGCCTTCACAGGATTAGCTATGACAATGTTGATATAGCACCTGCAGCTAGAACTTATTGCCTTGCAGTTGGAACACATTGCCAAAAAAAAAGTGTATTGTGACGTCTCTCGCGTCCTTCTTCTAACATAACTCCTATGTTCTTTGACGGCCACGATTAATGGCAAAACCTTTCACCCAATCCCAAAGAAGACAAACGAATAGAATATGTAAATGAGATATACTTTAAAAGGATAGAAGCTTTTTATGAGAAGGAGCGGGAAGTTTAGAGATAACTTAGGTGGAATCATTCGGATCAAGAGTTAGATGTCCTATAGCTCTGGAAGAAAGATACGTTCATTATAAAGAAGTTGGAATCTTCGTATATAAAGTTACATTATAGGTATTACTCAATCGTTGAAGGAAGGAGGCTCCGTAAAAGGTAATATTTTGTATAGGAAGTTCGATGAATCAGTTAATTTATTATAATTAAGATAAATGATCTAGTTGCGCGATCTGACTTGAATATAAGGTTTAATGGGTGTTAACTCTCACTTTAAGAAAGTTTTCAATTAGAATTAAGTAATATAAGTTATTCTTAATAAAAGTTGTATTAAGAATCAATATGTCTCATCATTTTGATAATCCACACCTCTAGCTTACCGGTCCGGATGAACATAGTCATCACAGGATGGCTATGTCGCAGTATGTTGTCTTATGTACGCACGTAAATTATACTTCTTTGGCGTAACAAGATTAAAATCTTTCTAAAATCTTTGCAGGGGAAAGCTGGGCCAAGGCCGAAAGGCGGTCACGAGCAGAGTTGAACGATACTTACCTTCAGTCAATCGGACCAGCCAAACTTGAGATAATCACGATTTAAATAAATTTAAACACCCCCGCTCAGGAACAATAGGACCAATAATATGGGGAGGGGGTCGAAGCAAGGCCATCTAGAAAGATAGCTTCTAGATAGCTTTGGTCGAAGGCGGGAATGATCTGTCCCATTCGGCATATTTTTAGACAAAGCATTTTCGTATCTGTTCCTACGGAACACAAAGCAAAGATTCCCTGACGCGGATGTATAGCTCAGTGGTAGAGCATTCGACTGCAGATCGGGAGGTCCCCGGTTCAAACCCGGGTGACCCCTTCTTCAGGGAAATGAAGAGAAATATTTTTCTGAGATTTCGAAGGTGGGAATGTTTTGTCCCGTTCTGTATATTTCTTGACAAAGGATTTTCCCCATCCGTGACGGGGTGCGAGCGCATTGTAAAAATTTACCCTCATCCTATTTCTCTAACGCCCCAAAAGAAGTATAACTTCAAAAAAAAATTAATGCCATGTATATATAGTACATCTCGTTTTGCGGGGTGAAGGGAGGTCAACGGCCTGACTTACGCCTTAGGATTGCGATACCGGACCTAAAATCCAATACCGGTATTCGGTACTTTTTAGATCTTAATACCGGTAATAGAAATTTTAGTAAAAAAAAAACACAGGTTTTTTGTTGTTTTATTTGCCAGTTGCTTTATTAGAGAGTGTAAATATCACGAAAATAATTTTAACTTATAATTTATATACACTCTATGCTCTTTATATACAAGAATCACAAAAAAAGAAAAGGAACATCTTATTTACACTGTGCCACCATATTCTTTTCATCCTATGAATAATGTAACCAAACCGAAGTATTATCAAATGATTTTTTATGTTCTTTAAAGTTATTCTTATTCATTATTATGAGTTAATATATTTATGAGAATATATATAATGAATCTGAAAAATATTTTGAGCCCTAAAATATGATATGCACAAATACAATGTGAATAACAAACTCAACAATTTAAAATATATCGAAATATTACTCACTTTGTTCACAACCTTGTTTTCACATATACGAATATCAGACAATTAATCCTGCGCGTGTGCAATATCGTTCTGAGCTGTAATAGGATAGTTTTGGTCCACCTTCTTGGATGATTGTCATATTTCATCACTTCTCTTGATTGTACAGTGTGCAACTTTATATACCCAACCTAATTAATTTTGCTGGTTAGGGAGACACACAAACAAAAGCGTATACTATTTTGCTATTTTAGCGATCCCTGAACATGTAATGGAGACAATTTTAAATGAGAGAGATTTCTAGTAAATACCTCGAAAAACCGGTATTTAAACTTGTGAATATCGGTATTACAAAATTGTACAAATAGCTCAAAATACCGGTATTCGGTATCCCGGTATTGCAACCCCTACTTATGCCTTTGGAAGATCTTCCTTGGGGCTCGAAACCTGCTTTGCATTGAGGCCTTAATACTCTCCGCTATGCCGCTGAAGCTATGACATTTATTTTTACCAGTCTGTCTGCTGAAAAATTTTCACATTTGAAGAAATTTGCTGAGAAACTGTTCTGAAAAATTGGGGTCGACATGTATTTATGAATAAAGTTTTTCTTGCATGGAGATTAACAAGAGTAAATATAGAAGTAAGTCGGTTGACATTAACTTACAGGCTGTGATGAGAATTTCAACAAGAAATCTCAATCCTGATTTAAAGAGAAATGTAGAAAAGTTGTGATAGGGTACATTTGTCCCCCTTAACTGATTCTAAAATCAAATGTTTTTGAAGCTGTACATGATAGAAAAATAGCACTGCAAACAGGTTGAATAAAACTGCTACTGTTTTATTTAACTTATATTTATTATAGTATAACTTATACCTTTTTTCCGAGATGCGTAGTTAACTAAAACGAATGCGATCATTTTAAAAAGGTGCGGCCCTCCGTTATTCCCCGCTCCTAAAATGTGTTCCTCGAGCCAAAACAATTGCCCACCCCCGATTTAAGCCATATTACACATGTGGAGAAGAGGGATAAAACAAACAAGCCTATATATCTCACTACAATCTGGTAATAACAGAAACAAATGTTAAAACAAAAACCAAACTTAAGGTATCCGACTACGTTCGGAACCGTGATTTTGCAGAAGCGCATAAATGGATAATTTTCATGATAGTTAGTGTCACTTAGATTAGAATACATGTATAAAATAGTTTTATATATAAAGACATTTTGACAAAAAAATTATTTAAAAAATTTTGGCAAAAAATTTAAATTTAGAATAATCTTTTCAAATGTTTTCCTTTGTGAAAAATCTTCTATTATAAGAATATTTTCTGAATAAGGGTCAAACCTCTGTAACAGAGGTCAACTAATTTTTGAAATATGTTTAAATTAGAAGGGGTTATCCATGTTTTACGACAACAGAGGGCAATTA